>PVHT020000022.1:19602582-19684405 GCA_004024745.2 Catagonus wagneri | reverse complement strand
CCTCTGGACCTCTGGCGGGACCCTGCAGCCTTGGACAAGCTCAGCACGCAGCACCTGTACCACCCCACCCAGGTGGAGATCGTGCAGTCCAACGTGGTGTTCGACATCAGCAGCCTGATGCTCTACGGGACGCAGGCGGTGCCCGTGCGGCTCAAGATCCTGTTGGACCGTCTCTTCAGCGTCCTGAAGCAGGAGGAGGTGCTGCACATCCTGCACGGCCTGGGCTGGACGCTGCGTGACTACGTCCGGGGGTACATCCTTCAGGTAGGGGGAGGGCGTCGACGCCCGTGTCCGGGGCCAGGCGCCGGAGGGCTGGGGTAGGAGCCCTTGGCCAGCCCCTCCTTCCCGCCCCTCGAAGGCCCAGGTACCCATCTTCTCTTCCTGGTTAAAACGGTCCTTCTGGCAGGCGGGTCATGGAATCGGAGAGAAGGCGCTGTGTGCCAGCAGGGCATCTGGTGCGGCAGTGATCTTTAGAGAGGAAAGCGTGTTCTGTTGCCTAGGATGGCTTTGTTTGCATTCTTGAGAATTCAGCTCGCTCTGCCTAGGACGTGGGCCTCCTGGCTTCCTCTGAGCGCAGCCCTATGAAAAGGGAAAGCTCAGAGGTGAGCGATGGGTGTGCGAAAAATCTGAGATTGCACTTTGGGTTTTGCAGGGCTCGTTCTCACACTTACTTTGTAGGTGTGGTGTTCTCTGGGTTGTGTCTGTCCCCTAACCACTTATTGCTTCTTCATCCAAATCAAAGGAAAAACAGTAATCTCAGCAGCTCCCGGCTTCTATGACCAGCAAACCCTCCCATTCCAAAAACATGCGGACCTGATTATAAATTTGGCCTTCCAGCGCCCGTGCCTCTGGCGTGAGCCCCTGCTGGTGTCAGTGGCACTCCGGTTTGGGCAGGGTCTTGAGACTTTTCCAGAGGCCCTTAGCCTCCTCGCCTTTTTCATCATTTTCTGCTGTGTATTCTGAGTTGTTTTGCGTTGTGTACTTTGCCTCTGAAGTGTTCTCATGGCCATCTGTCTTCCATGACCCTTGAAGGGTAAATGTTGAAAACAGCATGTTGGGAGACCCCAGGATCCAAAAAGACTACAGTGGACATTGAAGGAACGCTCCCTCCTGCCAAAGGAGATCACAGTTGGAGAAGGTAGAATCTGCAGTGATGTTTTGAAATTTCTTATGGGGAGTAATACCAGGAGAACTGACTCCCTCCCCTCCCCCAGTTTGGTTTCGGCTCTGCCAGCTTTGTTTATTCCCCGAACCACCCTGTGTTGTGCATAAGGCTGCCAGCTTAGTGTGTGATGAATGGGGGGGGGGACCTCAAGCCTCACCCTCACTTTAACCTGGCATAAACACACACACATTCTCATCATTCTCCTGTGTGGTACCACCAGGTGTTAGCCAGGTCGGGTGAGTGAATGAGGGACGCTGGGTGGAAATAGAAAAAGAAAGCAGGAGGATTGCCTTTCTGCTCCCCAGCTGCTTTAATTAGAATAGAATCATTTCTTGAGAGATGTCAGCTTGGAAGGCACAGGAAATTTGGCCCTCAGACGATGAGATGATGCTGATAATAGGAATAATTATGTATTACGTTTTCAGTTTATAGAAGACTTTCACAAACATTATCTCATTTGCCTCAGGAGGGGGACATTGCAGTGGAAGTGAGCGGAAAGTTAAGTCCTGGGTGGTCAGGGGGCCTGAGGGGGGCACAGAGTCCAGGAGGAAGGGGCCAGGATGTACAGAGCATGGAAGCAGTTTCACAGTCGCGGCTTATGCCAGCCTGGAGGTGCACACGGGGCCATGTCTTTCTACAGGTGTTTCCACACATGATTGCTAATGTACGCTGGGGGTGGATTTTACCCTACAGGAAAGAACACACGTTTTGCATATTTAAAAAAAATTTTTTTTGGCTGCGCCTGTCACACATAAAAATTCCCAGGCTTTTAAGGATTGAACGCTAAGCCTCTGCAGTGACAATGCTGGATGCTTAACCCGCTGGACGGCAAGAGAACTCCAGTTTTGCAGATTTTTGAGTGGAACTCTCAGCTTTGCTAAGCACTCTGTCCTTAATTCAAAACTTAGAGTAACATGTCCTAATCCGGTACTGTCTTTACTGCCTCCACTGTGATGCTTTGTTCTGCCATCAGTGATGTTTTCAGTTCTACGTGTCCTGCTTCGGCCTAAGATATCTGGACCACATACGTGGTCTCTTTCTGTTGAAACATATAGGTATGTGCATGACTATGATGATTTGCCGTCAGAACAACCCAGTTTACTGGAACTTTGTGATGGCAATAACAACAGAACCTTCAGCTTGTTCTCTAGGGCTGGTGTAGCCAGTCTAATTCTCTGCCTCAGACTTTGCCTGTTCTTTATTTTACTTGAAATTATTATTTAGGCATTCATTTTTTTCTCAGCATTTCAACACAACTCCAAGGCAAGCTTCATACGAGGGCCTAGGATTTAAAGATAAAAAATTAGAAGAGAGTTTAAATTTCAGAGGAAAATACAACAAAACCACCAACTAATATTTATAAGTCTTCTATTTGGGGTAAAATACTGCATATAGAGACCACTATCATTTATTGTGATACTTAAATTATGAGTAATTTTCATTAATTTCATAGAGATTTTGAAGAAGTCTCACATTGATTATAATCAGTTTTCTCCACTCAGTCTCCATTGATATTTTGAGAAAATCATAGATGATTTTTACATGAGAGCAAAAACTAGGTTTAGTTTCTGTCTTGTTTTATTGGTAGAATTGATGTCATACGGATTTTATTTAAATGATCCTTTTTGTTATTTAGCATTTATCATCTACTTCTTTCCTGTGAAAACAATTCTTGATTTAGGGAAAATAGCGGTTGAAGGACACAGTGCTATTAACACTTAGGTAGTGAGAAAATGCTCGTTTCATTCAAAAAGAGGTGGATGATAGAAATAAACCATTTTTCTCTAAAGCAATGTTATTGGACTACTGGCCAATATTTTTAAAATTATGTATAGTAATGATAAGGTATGCGCAGATGACCTTGAGTATAATTATATTGAATATAATTATATATGACATTTTTGTACAGGTCGACTGTCAAATGTGCGTCCAAAGGTTGTAGAACTCTGAAACACACTATTAGTGTACAAGTCATTTTATCTGGCTAAAACTCAATTGTCTTGTAGCCCTCGAGGCATCAATTTTAGCATTATTGCTCTCAACAACAGTATATTGAATATTATGTCAGTTAAAGGAGAATAATTATCAAGGCGAGTTAGGGTGACTGTTAGTCTTACCACATATTGACTTGGTTAGTGGTTGGCTATAGATCGCGTTACTGGGCAAATGAAGATGTACGGTAAGTTGAACTGGTGAAGCCAGGATATTAATTTAACTCTCTCTGGGCCCAAACCTACATCCTTTCTGTGTAAACACAGGTACTTCTGGTTGCAGAAGTAGTTTTGAATGTGGAAGCATAGCAGTGTCTGATCTGATTTTGAAGTTTGGTATGTGGAGGTGAAAGAGGAGCTGGCCGTTTGAAACGGTCATTTGCAAGAGCATATTATGAGGTTACTAAAAGAGAAAGGGAGATGATGTGGTGCTACAGATTAATTTAAAAGGCTAACAGTGTTTTTTGAGAATCCTGTATTATTTCCATAAAAATTGCTTTGCACTTAAACAGTTATCTACATAATTCCTCAGCTTTCCAGCTGGCCATAAAATGCAGAATGTGGCATGGACTAGAGTGCCTAAAGAATCCAGGTGGTATCTTAAAAGTAAAGAATCCACTGTTTTCCTGTGTTATTAAAGCGTTCATTCAGAAAGTACTGAAAAAGTGAAGTAAATTTGAGGCACTTTCCTACAAAACAAAAAAAGGAGAAAGTATGCGATTTGATTCCCCCAAAGCAAACTGTAAAGGAACACAGGATATATATATATTTTTTTTTCTGCCACTGAAGAGTAATTCTTATTTCAAGTCTCTGTCTTATAGTACATTTATTGACATGGAATAAAATTGGCAGTACACTGTTCTTTCTCCATTTTCCGTCTTTGACCTGGCTTCTAAGGATATAGGTGATTATCCTTGCTGAAGTTAATCATTTAAAAATCAAGTCTTCGCACAGTCTCTTTGCAGTGTGGATGTGTAACTGACTTGCCTGGACTCATACGCCAGCCCATCTGTGGAAATCTCCTCCTCTGCAAATGAATCCTGCCAGAGCTCAGGGAGCCGTATCAGACACTCTGAATAATTAGCTGAGGTGTCAGCGGCCTGGCCCGAGAACGAGTAGTGATGCATATTTTCAGATCACCTGTGTCTTGAAACAATCAGAACTAATAGAACCATCGACGATATAGAAGAAAGCTTCCCAGAGTTTCCTGGGGGCGCTTGTCTTTGGGAGGTTCGACTTGAGCCTTGGGAGGATCTACAGTCTGGATCCTTTTCTTAGGCCTGTAGTTTTTTTGTTTTTTTTTTTAGGGTTGCATGAATGTAATAAAGGTTCTGAGAAGTCCTGGAGTAAGTGGTTTGTGGGAATAAGTATGAAGCTTCCACCAATCTTTCCTGCTTTGTATCCTTATCCTTTTAATAAGCTCTTTAGAAGTCTTCCATTCCTGAATACACTCAGCTCTTCAGCTCGGGGTGTTTGCAAGTGTAGATGTGAGGCCTGGATTTCCCTGCTTGTCCTTCTGTGTGGACAGTGTGGGATCCTTTAGGTGTCACCTCAAGTCCCACTTGTTCAGAGAACTTTTCTGTCCAGCTTAACCAACGTAGGTCTTTTCTCATATGGCTCAGGGTTCTGTATCCCTCAAGCTGCAATCCAATTTAAAATCAACCAGGGGTTCCCCGCTGGCTCAGTGGGTTAAGGAGCCAACATTGTCACTACTGTGGCATGGGTTTGATCCCTGGCCCATGAACTTCTGCGTGCCATGGCCAAAAAATAAGTTTAAAAAAAATCAATCAAGTCACCTGTTAAAATGTTTTTTTTCCTGGCCTCTTCGCTTGGGAACTCCACAAAGACAGGGTACTCTATAAATACTTGTTGAATGGTAAGGAAACCTGCAGCTTGGTGTAGCTTGATGTTTTACCATGGATCTCATGGGGTATCTAATGACTTCAGTTGGTACAAGGGTCTTTCTTTCTTCAGGTGTCCTGGGGACCAAGCGCCGTGATAGCAACTGGCCATTGAGGGCAGTAAAAGAGAAGCAGAAGCTCCTACACCCTCTGGCTAGTGGTCTGTGTAGAATAAGTGTTTTGTGGTGTCCATGTGGTAGAAAAGTCAATAGTAAGCAAAACCTTGGATTTAAACAGCCCCCTGCGGAGCAAGTTCACATATGCTGGCTCTTTGCATCCTCTTCCCCACACCATCCTCTTGTAGATACTGCCAGTGAATCCACATTTGTCCTTGCTGAAACTCAGAAAGTTCAAGTGACTTTCCTATGGTCATAGAAGCTGTTAGTTGGCCCGGCTGGGGCACTGTAAGCTTCCTGGGCATAGGAATCACTTTTCTCTTATTCATCACTGTCATCCACCTCCCCCCACACCCAGCCTGGCACATAATAGTGCCTTCTAAATATCAGAGGAAGGAAATTTTTTTTTTTTCTGCTTTTTAGGGCCGCGCCCATGCCGCATGGCAATTCCCTGGCTAGGGGTTGAATCAGAGCTATAGCTGCCGACCTATACCACAGCCATAGCAACTTGGGATCTGAGCCACATCTGCAACCTACACCACAGCTCGTGGCGACACCGGATCCTTAACCCACTGAACGAGGCCAGGAACCAAACCCATGTCCTCATGGATAGTAGTTGTGTTCGTTACCACTGAGCTACAATGGGAAACTCCAAGTAGAGAGGAAATTTCTAAATCTGATTACAGGTTGCGTTAGGTCTCTGACTTTATGTGCAGTGTTTGGATGTTTTCTGGTTTTCTTTTTTAAGACTAGCAAGGTATTTCCACAGCGTAATATGTGAGAGTCTTGTAGCATTAAACTGGTGTGGTTTGGGGAACAGCGAAAGATCTTAAATGGACAGATTAAATTAAGAACTCTGTTGTATTTAATGGCCAAATGAGGTCAAATCATCTGCTCTTTCATGTTCCTTTTCTTGGCTCTTTCCTGATATTCCACCTTGTTTTGGGGTCCCTTTGTTCTCTGATTTTCATGACTCAAACTTTTCCTCTAGATTCTAATACTTCGTAATGCTTCATTGTCACTGCTCATCTTTGACCTAACTTTCCAGGGATACGTGCCTTTTTTGTAACTGAGTGTAGAACTAAAACAAAGGTTTTTATATCTAATTAATCAGATTCCACCTCTCCCATGTGCCGTGAGTGGAGCAGAGGTGAAGTAGCTCTTTTGTGGGTCCATAAAGGGACCTCAAGTTGGGTGGCACAGTAAAGGACAGCCCTGGCTGCTGAGTAAGAAGATTAGACTGATGTCTTGGGACTGCCCCTGATTATTTCTGTGAATATAGAAAAACGTGCCGTTCTTAGCTGTAGTTTCTTCATCTCCAAAATTGAGATAATGTTTTATAACTCTCTTGCTTTTGAATGGCAAAAAGATGCAATAATGTGGAAGAAAGCATGGAATAAACCCCAGGGCAACGTTGGTCCTTTTCACTTACATCTGTCTTTGTGTAAAGCTCCCTCTGACCAGTGACGGCCGGGCAGTGTCAGGGGCAAGCCTGTCTCTCTGCAGATGTCACGTGCTTAGGAAAAGATAGGAAGTACGTTTTCACCATTAGTTAATACCAGTAGGATACATGCTAGTTGTATTAGTAAGGAAACCCCGAGCTCCCAGTGGCCTAACACAATAGGAGTTTGTTTCTCCTGCTCTGCAGGGCCAGCCAGCATTCCTGCCTGGTGAACGCTTTCCTCCCGGAGGTGATTTGAGAAGCGGTAATTTAGGGCCTCTGCAGTTTTATGGCTCTGCCCTGCTCTGTGGCCTCAGCTTCCTCATCCCCATGGCAGCCCCGAGAGAGGGTGGGTGGAGGGTCGGTGTGGGGGGTTTCATGGACCAGGCCTGAAAGTAGAGTGGGTCACTTCTCTCTGTGTCACTGGTGAGAGGTTATGTCTGATTAGGGTCGGGTGACAGGGGAGCTAGGACATTGGTCCCGCTGAGCAGTCACTCCCAGCTGGGCCTCTGTACCGCAGAGGCCATTTCCACCTCACGTGGGGTAGAATAGCCAGTCTTCTGCCTTCTTTTTCACCAGCTGGGCCGGGAAAGCTTTGCACGGCAGCAGAGTAGTGTCGTTAAGGCAGGTACACGGGTTTGAATCCTGACTCCGGTCCGTACTCGAAGTGTGAAAATAGGCCTCTGTCTTTATCTCCCCAAGGCTGGACTCCCTCACCTGTAAAAGCAGGGATACTGACTACTTCGTGGGTTTATTGTGAGGACAAAAATAAGATGATGCACATAAAGCATTAGTGGTGCCGCTTGCCAAGTCTCCAGTACATGTGAACTATTAACACGGTGATGAAAAAGATGGTTATCAGCAGACTAGGCTGCTCCTAGACTGTTGTCACTCTGGCCATTTTAGAACCATGGCTCTAAAGCAGCCTTAGGTCCTGGATATTTTATATTTCACCAAGGCTCTTCGAACAGAGTGTCTTCCCAATCAGTCAAGTGAAAAGGTAGCTACTATTCAACTGTAAATACATAGTACATACATAATTGTGCATATATATATATATGTACATGCACACGTGCATACGCATGTGTACATAGTATGTGCTTGATTACAAAGAAGACCACAGTAGTAAAATGTAGTGACAGAATTTTGGACTTTGGAGTGAAACTGACATGGGTATAAATCTTGGTTGTACTTTTTGAGAGTTCTGTTACCTAAGACAAATCATTTAACATATATGAACCTACGTTTCTTCATCTATTAAGGTTAATGAAATGCTGTTTATTAAATCCTTATGCTGTGAGTAGCCTACAGCACTCTTGTTAATATTAACTATTGCTACATTATGTGTGAGTGAGTATGCATGTGTGCTTTTTTTAAAAAATAATGACTTATTCTGTCTATGACTATCATTTTATTTCCCTTTCATTTCCTTACTTCATCAGCTCTTCCAATACCCTTCCAAGCACCTGGCACAGAATAAATGGTGAATTTCTTTAAACAGTTAGAATAGCTGGGCTTTCACCCCATTGCCTAAAGTAAAATTTATTTAAAATAGGAAACCTTTTTTTATGGCTGTTATCTGTCCTCACAGGTTTTAGGAAATTTCTGAAGCAGAAAGAAAGATGGATCTAGGTATATATTCATTTAGTAGTCCTTCAAATAGCCAGTTTTATTGATTAATTGCCAAGCACGCAAGAGAAGACCTCTCAGGCAGCCTTCACTCCAGTGGATGAAGCATCTGTGAACAAATCAGAAGAGTTATGATCATCGCCGTAGGAAGGTACACATGGCCCATAGCACTGGCATAGGGGAGGGCTTATCTGACTCCAACTAAAGATTGTGTTGTTACCACCATGATGGAAGGGGTCTTTGCATCGTGTCTGCAATTTGTGAGCCTCTTTCACAAGAAAAGTAGCACAGGTATGAATGGTCAGGATCCCCAGCCCCCGGGCATCTTTGCAGGGATATGCAAAAGGTAGATGGTTCAAGACCGTGTACTGTATTTCTTTACAGTGTCTGTTTCGAGAGCACTTGGACTCTTCTAAGGGCATTATCCCAGCAATCCTCCTAACCTCCCTGTTAGAGAGAGCATCTCAGAGACTATCATCCCTGGTTTTAAAGTTACCATGGCTGAAGGCCTCAGGCAGGATCAGAGCTGGAAATGGAATACAGGGATTTTTGAATCCTTTGCCAGAGCTCTAACTATTTGAACAGGAATGAAAATAAACACCCTATATCTGAGGACGTAGCGTGATGGCCTATACTCAGAGTTAAAATAAAAATATTCCTCCCTTTACCTGGCAGAGTAGAAACAGAGTTCATCAGCTTCCAGGATGGAATGCCCTGACTACTGGAGTAGGATTTGTGTCTGAAGGACGGAGGGAGGGTTTTTTTATTCCCCGGAAGTAAATTAGCCCACAACTCACTGCCCAGTTGCCATTTGATAAAAACCAGTTCGGATTTACTTGACAGTGGATATCCTCTGAGATGGCACCCATCGAACCATGGGGTCTCCGGAAGTACAGTCTTAACATGCTTTGTTGAATCTAAAGTGGAAAGTACCCGAGCCTGGGTGTAGATCTCACTGCTACCTTCAGTTAGCTCTCTAGCCTTGCAAAAAGTTCGTAATTTCCTTGAGCCTCATTTTCCTGATGAGACCTCCAAAATGGAGTTTTGAGGATAAAGGAGAAGGAATTTGTTACACTGAGAGTGGTGCTCAGTAAATGTTAATTCCTTAAGCAGAGTGCTTTCCCAGTTCCCCACCCACCACGGCCCTTGGGTTCCTAGTACAACAGAACTTAGCGATGCTTTTACGAGTCCATGTATTTTGTTTGAGCTACCGTGTGCTTCTCTGATGTGTCGTCATTCCCCCCACCCTGCCCCCTGTTTGACAGAAGGGGCAGGTGGAGAATCGGAGGTGAGAGGGCTTGCACGGGATCTGAGCTCTGTTAGGACCACAGCGAGGAATCATGGGAAGGCTCTCAAGACCCAGCCCTAGGCTGCCATCTGTTTTCTTTGGAGTGACCCACATTTCAAATACTCGTACGTGGAATCACGAAGAGCTGTGAAAAGTAGAAAGTGAGATGAGGATCTGGGCAGCTTTCTGGAAGCTTTTGCTAAATCCATACAGATGGGACAAACATAAATAAAGATACACTAATTTGATTCATGTACGATAGCTCTGAAAGTAATGCCAACAGCATTTGGAAACTAGAACGTGGGCCAATGCATTTGCTGGTAAAATTAAAGTGACCTCTGCCAAATTGAATTACTCGAGGAAGACCTATTGAAAGAGGAGATGCTTCAGGAAGAAGAGAGATATTGTTACGTAGCAGAAAGGATGGAACAAACATTTTTCCATACAGGAAGAATGCTGTGTTGAAAGAGTTGTGAAAGTCTGTGGGAGAGGGTTTGGTGAGCAGCGTCGAGCTGAGGTGTTGGTGAGTGTGGTTGGGCCAGGCCGGGACCTGTTGATCGGAAGCGCCTCTTCATTCACCTGATGTTTATAGCACCATCTGTTTCTAAGGGGAGTGACTGGTGATTCTTTTGGTTTTGCAGAGCTGGTCTTCGTTGCTAATAACCCTGAAACCTAAAAAGGCAGATCACCAGCTAGTGACTTCATGAATGCTTGTTTTAGAAACTCATCGTTTCGGTCCTGTTGCTATCTAGAAGTGTTTTCACTTGTTGGTGGCAACTGAGTGACCTCTTGAGTCCTGCCTCTGTCTGGTCTCTCTCTTTCTTTCTCCTTTCCTCTCCCTCTCCCTCTCCCTTTCCCTCTCTCCAAGTAGATTTGGGATGAGGGACTTAGAGGGTAGATTGGACAGTGGTAATTTTGCGTTTCAACAGTGCAGTGCCTTGCAGAGCTATAATAGACCGTAATACATGAGACGCTAAATTAAGAGAAGGAGGTGTTGGTTGGTGCATTCACTGTCCAGAACTTATCTGCAGTTTACTGTGTGTTTCTCACCTGTAGCCCTCCCTCCGAGAAAGCGTTTTAAGAGACTCTGAGAACTGAAGGTCCTCTCTGTAAGGAGCAGTTTCCTTGTTTTCGTGTAATTTTCTCTCTTTAACAAAGCCATAATAACAGTGTCAGAGGCAGCTTTCTAGTTAGTATGAGTAATGTGGTTACTGTATTTTCTATTTTTAATATGTTTTTCCTGCTGTGGATTTTTTTTTCTTCTTGGGTTTTAAAAATAGCAGTCGAGTAAATGCGGTAATTCAAAGACCCTGCATCCTCTCTGGGATGCAATTCTAAAGGAAGACTATGCACAAGAGGCTTTTTTTTTTCCTTTTTCTTTCCCCTCCAGATTCCTTAGTGGAATAAATAGGAGAATGTTTGGAACACAGACCACTGAAAATATTGGCTTACGGTCAGGCTAGGCCAAGCTTCAGAGAAATTGACAGTTAAAACGTAGAGTCTCTATCCCATAGGTTTTCGCCTCAGGAGTACCCGTTAGCATTCAGCCTGTTTATTTTACAGTGTGTTGATAAGACACGGAATCGGGTAGCTGGGGATGCACCTTAAACTGGTTCATTCGTTGGCTTCTTTTTAAAATATGCATGGAAGTTGAGAAACTTTAAATTAGCAACACCACACACTTAAATTCCCCTTGAAAGAGTAATTAGGAGCTCCTGGTCTCTGTGTCCTGTCTTCCCTGCCAGAATGAGAGTTCACGCTGAGTATATTCCATTGAGTCAGCCATCCTTCCATCACCGGCAGGGCCCGCTTCTCCCCGTATTGACATGTGAGGGAATGTCTGCTTGCAGTAGCCATGGGCTTGTGCCAGACTTTGAGATCCATAGGGGCAGCGCTGGGAGCTTTTCAATTCTGAATCAGAGATCCAATTCATAATAGCTGAGCCAGGGAAACTGGGTTGAATCTGTGGCCAAAACCACGGCAGAAAAACTCTTTTTTTTTTTTTCTTTTCCCCTTTCCCTTTTTTGCAGTGCTTTATTGCTTTAAAATATGAGTGCCTCTGTCCATTGATCCTCCAGTGACTTTATGCTGGATTCAAATTGTGGTCTCTTAGGTGAAAAGGTCAGTGTTTTATTCATTCAGCCACACATCGATGGAGATTCACTGAGAACAGGACAAGACATTTGGATCCTGCCAGACCTAGGGCACCTGAAAGGAGTTTATTTCTTGTCTCCCTGGTCTTCGCCGTGCCTGCCGCGGAAGAGGATGGCCCTGTCTTCTAGAAAGGGGGAGGGTTTTGATTGGCTGTGTGTTAACTGCCTCAAATCCATGGCCATCGGGTGAGTAAGAACCCCTGAGAATCAAACATGTCATCTCCGTAGCATCACCTGATTTAGTGCTTTTCCTCAAGTCTGAGGTGTCTCCAGGGGCCTTTTTTCCCTTGCAGCACTGATCTTTCAATGAGGTGCTAGTGTCTGTCCTGAGCAATAACAAGGAAAAACCACGAAGTGTGAACAGCTCTTATTAGGGGGGTAAATGTCATTAAAGCCTTTGTAGGCTTCTCTGCAATCTGAATGCTCTTGTCAAGAGAGTGACTTACTAAAGCCTCCTTTAAAATCGTACACATGGAATTTAAGGGACTGAAGTTTCACGTTTTAATTAAGCAAGGTCATTAGCTTCCTTTGCTTATGCCTTTTCATAGTCAATTATGGTTATGTCTGATACAAACCACCTCCTACAATAAGGCTTAGAAAAATCCATCTGCAAAAATTATTTTAAGACTTCAAGAAATAGAAGATTTAGTTTAAATGAAAGTTTTTGATAATTCTTGGTGTTTTGAAGGAAAAGATTCTTCTCCTTGTTTTAATTTTAAAGAGAACAACATACTCATATACCTGACCGTACTATGTGTATTTTCATATGTGGTATGAGAAAACATTAGCATTTCGACTTAATGACTAGGTCACCTGGATTAGTAAAAAGTCTGAAGTGTATAGTATTTAAATAATGATTTTTCTTATTTTCAATACTTAAACAGAAATCTTTCTCCAGCCATGAATTTCCCCTTGTGTAAGATCCTAGTATTTTCCTAAAGAAAAAATTTATATGCAAAATGTGCTTCTATAAACCTTTTCTGTAAGTATGAGAATTTCAGATTAATTTTTTATTACTCTGGATCGTCTCTTTGAGTTAGAAGAGAAAAACATGTTAAATAGTTGTATGGTGGGAGGGTCAGATACAGAAATAAAACTGTCTCTCACTGTACCTACTAATTTTTAATAAAGAAAAATGAATTGAGACATCTAGTTAAAATTTTGGGGAAGTAAATCCAGAAAATGAATAGGCAAGATAAAGGTGGAGAATGGAAATTAATTAACCAGTATTATTGTTAAATTAAGGTGTGTAATTTAATGTGTTCTCTTTACTTAGTGTGTAGTCTTTGTTTCAGATTTGATCCACCATCTCTTTTTTTCAACATTTCATTAGGTGACAGTTTTCCTTTATGTTGTGTGAATTTTGTTTTTCTATTTCAAGGGTTCAGGAAAATGTACTTACTTTCTTGAGTGGCTGCAGTATTCAAAGGATAAAAAGATAGAGTACCATGACCTTCTGTTACAGTTCTCAGTTTAGTAGAGATTGGGGCTCAAGTTAAGCTAAAGGAAAGCAGAGGCCGTTAGTGTACATTTTCTAATCAATATTTAAGCACAATCTGTAATCAGTATAATAATGAGTTATACATAAATGGATATGGAAGTATCTCCAACTTACCTGAAAAGTTAAGACTTTAAAGAATTTTAAATATTCCCTCGCTGTCTTGCTTGTATTGTTAATTCAAATTCTGCAATTAAATGATTGACTAAACCAAATTAATTTTTCAACCCAGCCACCACATTTTGAATTGAAAACGTGTAGTCTGAATGAATGAAATTTTGCTCTCTGTCATGGAAAACTCACCTATTTCTGAGATCACAGAAGTTAAGCAGCAAAGATCCACTTCCTTCCAATTCCATAACTCACAGACGTTTGGACGAGTTAATAAAAATTTATTTTAAAATTCCCTTTTAGTGAGACTCCAAAGATGATTGCCTTAAGCCCTATTAGGACCACTTTGCGAAAGTGACCCAGGAAGTCACTTACTCAGAACAACAAAACCTCCCTGGAGTTCCTGTTGCCAACACCACTTGGGGAGTAATTGGGCCAGTTAAAATGTGGATGTTTTATATTAAATTATGTGCCAATTAAAAATCAAGAACATCAAATTTGGAATTAGTCACTATTCCCTTTCTTAGTTTCCTCCACCTGTACATAGAAGTTTAGTTTACCTGATTGCTTATTTGACTAAGTTTATATATATATATATATTCACACATATGTATGTGTGTGTGTGTGTGTGTGTATACATATATGTACACACACACACACACACACACACACACACACACACATAATTAAGAGGGTAACGGTCTGGTGCCCGTAGGTTCTTAGAGAAAGCAGTTTCAGATTTGGTAACACAGTACAAAGGGCCATCTGACCGTACCGACTGCTTAGTCCCTTCTTTTCTCTCTGTTCCACCTTACACCTGGATTCAGGCTGTTACTATAAATTATGATTTCCATGGTTCGCATTTTAGGATCACTTTGACAAAGAGATGTCTGGAGTATCGAGATTATCAAAGATACTCAGTAAAACTTCTTCATAAATGTTTTTCAAGGCACCAGCTGGAAGGAAGCTTTACTGTGTTATATTTCCCATATGGAAAAGTATCTGGAACCTGAAAGGGGCACACCCTTGGAAGGGGAATACTTCTTAAAAAGGAACTTTATAAAAGAATGCTATAGTATAGGGTTTTCATGTATGATTTATTCACATGAGCAGGTTGCTTTGAAGACCCAAACAGCATCCTGGGTATAACTTGTGGTTTCCCAGAACTGAGAAGTGTCTGATAGGTTAAATTTCACACACTTCTTAGATTTGCCTATGCCACAGGTCAAAGATGTCTTGCCTTGAGTCTGGTTGCCATTTATTTTAGTCAAGGTTTAGCTTTTGTTAAAAACATTGAATTGGGTTTCTTTGTGAATAATAAGTGTACCTTCTCTGTCATATGTTATTTTATATTAATAGAAAGTCGGGATGGTAGACTATAAGCTCCAGTGTTAGGTGGTGACAGTGGGAAGGTGTTTTTGTTTTTGATTTGTTTTTGGCTGTGCCAATGGCATGCGGAAGTTCCCGGGCCAGGGGTCAGACCTGAGCCACAGCAGTAACAGTGCTGGATTCTTACCCTGCTGCACCACCAGGAAACTCATTTTTTGAGATGTTTATCTTGTAATCAGTTTCACTTAGTAAATATTATCTGAAGGCTCAGGAGGGCTTGGAAGATCATGGTACTTTTGTTGCTATTCACTCATTTACAGCAATACTTGTGAAGGAATACTATGCAGATGTTAAATATAAAAGCACTTTAAAAAGTTTGCAAATAATGCTTGTAGAGTGTTTTGAGTGGGATGGAAGGAGACTGAATGTATTTACATGTTAAATATCAGACTTTAATAGAATATATCGGAAAGATAGTCCTTTAATACCACATAGGAAGTGACATTTACAGAATTAAAGCATATTTTCCTACAGAATAAACATGTGAATGGTATATTCATCTCTCTTATCTGGAGTATGTAGTTGAAAACTTAAGTAATTATGTTAAGTCTAGAATTTCTTTTTTTTTTTTTGCTTTTTAGGGCCGAACCCGCAGCATATGGAACCTCTCAGGCTAGGGCTCAAATCGGAGCTACAGCTGCCAGCCTACACCACAGCCACAGCAACGCCGGATCCTCAACCCACTGAGCCAGGACAGGGATCGAACCCACATCCTCATGGACCTAGGCGGCTTTGTTAACCATTAAGCCACAAAGGGAACTCCCTAGAATTTCTAAGCATGTTTTAGAAGTATTTTTCTGCTTAAAATGAGCTTTGCAAGATGCTAAGTACTGTTGACTTTGTAGTTGGTGTTTGTGAGCAGCATAGAATTTACTAAGATTGGTAGATGCTCATATGCTGTGTCATACTTTAAGTATTTAATTTTGATAAAAATAATATATTAAATAGAGGGAGCTCCCCCTGTTAAGCTGAACTAACCTTGAGTAACATGCAGGCCTGTGTGTAAAACCTACAGGTAATATTGCACAGATTTAAAACTGTTTCTGTTAGTAAAAATTTAGTTTAGAACAAACCCCAAAATTTGGCTTAGAAAACGTTTCCAAATTTTCCTCTTTCATTTCATTCCCAAATAAATCTTTGGGAGAAAGAATAAAAATGTGAAGATTCATCCCTTTTCATTTGAACTAGAAAATGAGCTTGAGTTAGAATTCTATGAAGTATTTATGGAATAAAAATGAAGAGTTTTATTAATGTTATTTCTGTAGGCAGAGCTTAAACACAAGATTCTCCATGTCCAATAGGTTCTGCAATTCTTGGTTATGAAAAGAAAGGAAAACAAATGAACACCAAAACAGAAGTCTGTCTTTCATGGGTTTTAAATTGTAAGGCCCAGAACACTGATTTAGATATAATAAAAATTCATATACCTCAGCTTATTAGTGATTTTCCTTTAAGCCTTTCTGCAGAAAAGAAATTGCCAAACGTCGCAGTGGTAGAGGAACATTGGGAGAGATTCAAAAGGTGAAATGGAACCAGACTGCCAAGAACATTGATTGGGAGGTTAAAGCGTTTTGTTTCGTCGGAAGTTGATTCTTGTTAAGTACGTACTGAGTGTATTAGTCATCCACCGCTGCATAACAAACCACCCCAAACTTGATGCTTGAAACAACCACTATTTTATTATTTTTGACAAGTCTGCAGGGCAGCTGGAAAGTTCTACAGTGAACTGATACAGGGACAGGCTAAAGAGGGGGAATGGGTTGGGTGTGTAGGATGGCCTGATTTACACATCTGCCTGTTGAGTTGGTATTGGCTGTCTGCTGGCACCATGGAGGTGTAACTGGTTGTAGTATTGCTCATGGTTGAACAAGTTAGCCTGGTCCTGTTCACATGCACACAGTTGCAGGGTTTTGAAGAACAGCGGGAGAGGGCAGGTCCGCGTGTGCAGACAGTTCTAAAGTGTCCGTTTACTTCATATTTATTAGTATACTCTTGGCAAAAGCAAGTCACATAGCAAAGCCCAGGGCCAGAGTAGGAGGTGAGTACTTCAGAACATGTGTACAAGGAAACCTGAACAATTGGGGACCAGCACTGCCGTAAGTGACCGTTAGATAAGTGCCTTGGGAAGCTTCATTTGGTGGCGGTGTCTCTGTGGAGCTGAGGAAGGAGGAGCCCTGACCCAGAGTGTAGTGTGGAAGCTGTCACAGTAGTTCAAGTAGAAATAACCCTGGCACTAGGGCAGTGGCAGAGAGAGTAAACAGCAGGATTAGATAAAACCACTTGCTGACTGAAATCAGTAGGTGAGGGAGAGAGAAGGTGCTCATAGATTACTTCCAGGCTTCAAGGTTGGGTATCTTGGAATCTTGAGAACTGGTAAGATTTTGGACCTAATTATGTTTGCAGTGAGCATGGGACATCTGGGCGGCTTCTTAATTCCTCCTCCTCTGTCCAGAAACGTTAATGTGAGATGAGACTGCGTCTTTGAAATCCCTATTTTTTTAATCTTTTGCTTTAAAATTCATGGCCTCGTCCCAGTGCCTTGTTGACCCTGAGCTTTGCAAAGATGATTTCGTGACAAGAGGTGATTCATCTCATCTTTTAAAAACACATGGACAATTTTGCTATCACCAAAACGTTGCAAAGTTTGGATTTCCTGGTTTCATTTCTCACAGCTGAATATCTGCCTAGGATTTTTGAGACTTGCACACTTACACGTATTTCTTTGAAATTATTTTTACATTTGAGATCCTGTCAAGTTTGATAAAAGTGAAAAATTTAGTAATATCAATATTCCTTTCAAACCGTTTGATGCTCCAGGATTTAGAGCCAGAGTATAAAATTTTGCTTCTTTATCAGTCATTCACTTCATAATCTGGGGTTTAACTCCTCTATACTCTGATGGTTTTTGTGGAAATCATGTCTAGATTATTTAAGAAAATGTCCAAAAGCCATCTTCCCATTAAGAGAGTGGAAAATTAGTTTGGCCATGGTTTCCCTGTTCTTCTCTGTGACCGGAGAACCTCTTTGGTTGTTATTGTTAAGGTCGTGTCATTTACCTGCAAAAGAAAATAGAGGGAATTGGAGAAAAAACAACTTAATGCATGATTACTTTTAAGAAGAAAAATACTGAAATTGATCACTTAAATTAAGACTAGGTAGATAAGGAGTTCCCATCGTGGCACAGCAGAAACGAATCAAACTAGGAACCTTGAGGTTGTGGGTTCGATCCCTGGCCTTACTCAGTGGATTGAGGATCCAGTATTGCCGTGAGCTGTGGTGTAGGTCATAGATGCGGCTTGGATCTGGCATTGCTGTAGCTCTGGTGTAGGCCTATTAGACCCCTAGCCTGGGAACCTTCATATGCCACGGGTGCGGCCCTAAAAGGACAAAAGACTGAAAAAAAAAAAAAAAGACTAGGTAGATACAATTATATAAATGACAAAATACATTTCAATTTTTTATTATGGCCAGTTAAAAAAGAGAGGATTAGGGAAGGGAAAATAAAAAAGGAAAAGAGAGGCAGATTTTTAAAAATGATCTTCACATGCTTTTTTTTTTTTCTTTAGAAATTAAAGCAACATGGTTTTGCAGCCACAGGTACAAAGCCAAGAGAATTAGGATGCATGGTGGATGATCCATTCTTTCATTACTGTTATGTGATTCTTTTATTCACAGTCATCTCTATTATTGTGAAGCTGAAACAGGAAGACAACAATCTTAGATCAAGAAAGAAATATTTTTCTCCTAACTCAGAGTGGAGGGCCCTGCCAGCCACCAAGATGATAAATAGAGTAACAAGAACTTTATTGGCTCTTGGGGTTCACAGCCCTTGACGCTTATGGAGGGATTTCACTGGTACTGACTCATTTAACATGGAGACCTAGTGAACAGATAGAGCCAGTTTTAATTAATTTTGTTGTATACGTTATTATGCTAACTCAAATTTAGGTCTTCTGATATCACATCTAGAGTTCTTTATATTGTGTAATATTTATCTTTAAATAATTATTCATTTAGCAGATGGCTATTTTTAAAAGCATTTACGTAGTTATTGGTTTATTTAACTTTCACAAAGTCTTTGTGTTATATAGATTTGGATGTCTTTAAAAGTAAATTTTAGAAGTCAGACATATATTTTATCATTACATTGAAATCTCCTGTGTTACTAGTAAGAGTGGCTGTCTTAAAATTCGATTTTTAGACTGTGTTTCTCTCTAATAAAATTCACTTCTATAAAATTTTGCCAGCTGCTATAGGAAGACCTATAAAACATTCATTTTAACTCTAGTAATATTTATCCTGCCTTTCTTCTCCTTGTTGGCATTTGTAAAATTTCTGAATGGTTTGCTATTTAGTTTCAATATATTTCCTCTTAGTAGATGATTTACAAATAGCAGTAATGCTGATAAATGTAATGTTTGTTTTAAGTTTATAAACCAGAGATTGAAAGAATGAGATTGTGGCTGTAACATGTAATACAAATAGGCAGATTTTTATTCCTATCCAGATTTAGTTTTAAGAATATGAGTATTTGATTCATCCTGATTTTCATCTTAACAGATACTGCTACACGTTTAAGCAAAAGTAATTTATCTCTCGATTTTTCTTAAATCTTAACACCTATAAGCTGTCTTTTTTTCATTGGCTTTGATTCAGAATTATTTCAGTCTTCTGTGCTTTAGTCCTTAGGTGTATTTATATCATAGATCAATTGATAGTTTTTTTAAAAACACGCAAAAAGTGTTACAGTGGCTAGAATCTCATTTATTAATTTATTACAAACAGAATAATCCAGGCATGTAAAAAAAAATTTCAAAACCTGTGTGCTTGCAACTTAATCTTTGTATTTGTTTCTAGAGGCTGTGCAGGGTGTTTCCTGTCCAAGGCACAAATCGTATATTTCATTTGTCATATCTAATGTTTCTCATATCCGGAAATCATGCTCCATGTTATGTTTTACAAGACTTCATAAAAATAAGTGATCCAAATAAAATTTATAGTTATTTTTAAAAATCTGTCATAGCAAAATTATCTCTTTTTCCCTCCCAAATGGGTACAGATGGGATTATAAACTTTAAACAAATGTGTGTTTTCAAATGAAGTCTAGGTTTTGAAACTAGACAGTCATCTATTATTCACAAAAAGGTAGTGGTATGTTGGTAAATGCATTACAGCAGCTTGCTAAATTTAAAAAGACCCGAATGGCGGTGTTTGCTGATTTCTATGGTGAAAATATTCCACAGTGGCTGATTTCACGAGGCACTGAACATGAGGTTGGGAAGAGATGGGCCATAGCACGTTACGTGTTGCATTTCCACCATACGAAACATAAATACAAGTAAATAACTTCAGAGTCACAGATCAGAGTAAAGTGTAGCCAAGCAATTAGAAGGGATGAGTTTTGAGTATCTGTTATCTTTACTTTTAATATTTTTTCTTTGAAACTCATGGACCCGGAGGACAGATTTGTGATTGCCACGGGGAAGCGGGGAGGAGTGGGATGGACTGGGAATATGGGGTTAATAGATGCAAAAGATTGCCTATGGAATGGGTATGCAGTGAGATCCTGGTGTATAGCACTGGGAACTATATCTGGTCACCTGTGATGGAGCATGATGGAGGATAATGTGAGAAAAAGAATGTGCGTATGCATGTGTGCCTGGGTCACTCTGCTGTACAGCAGCAAATTATTGGAACACTGTAAACCAACTATAATGGAAAAAATAAAAGATCGTTAAAAATATCTTTTCTTTAATTGTAAGTTTATACCATTTAAGCTTTAATAATGTCTATATTTGACAAGCAGCTTAAAAAACTTCCTGAGCCTTTAACAATCGGTTCTCATGAGCTAGTGTGAGCTGGCTCCAGCACACCCTGCAAGAACCCATTTCCCCGTGATTGGTAGGACTGGGAAGTTAGGTTGTGGACTGCACCCCCCCTGCAGGAAGGCGCCTTCTGTCTGCGTAAATATTGTACCTGGTCTGATAGATATTGGCATTTATATTAATATAAGGCTTAAATGGGAAGGAAATACTAGAATCTGGGGAGATTTTCAGATTTTCTTTGCAAGAATTATTTTTATTCTTTTTCTGTTTCTGGGTCTCTTGGCTTCTATGTACCTACCTCTTAGTTAAACATGAAAAGGAAAAAAGTCATATCATCACATCCCATTTGGCAGATTCTGTAATCAGTACCTCAAAAGCCATTCCAGTAGCAAGAGTAAGCTATTTTTATTTATTTGTTTAAAAGTATAGTTGATTTACAGTGTTCTGTCACTTTCTGCTGTCTAGCAAAGCGACTCTGTCATAAACACACACACACACACACACATTCTTTTTCTCATATTATCTTCCATCATGTTCTATCATAAGTGACTGGATATAGTGCCCTGTGCTATACAGCAGGACTTCATTGCTTACGGATAAGCTATTTACAGAGTTCCCATTGTGGCTCAGCAGGTTAAGAACCTGAATAGTATCCATGAGGATGTGGATTCGAAACCTGGCCTCGTTCAGTGGGTTAAGGATCCAGCCTTGTCGTGAGCTACGGTGTAGTCTGCAGATGTGACTTGGATCCTACGTTGCTGTGGCTGTGGTGTAGGCTGGCAGCTGCAGTTCTGATTCGACGCCAGCCTGGTAACTTCCATATGCCAAAAGTGTGTCCCTAAAAAGCAAAAAAGAAAAAAAAAAACGGAAAGAGAGAGAGAGGAAGGGAGGAAGGAAGAAAGAAAGGGAGAAAGAAGGAAGGAAGGAAAGAAAAGGGGAAAAGGGATAAACTGTTTACATTAGTTTTTCTCAACAGGATAGATCAATAATGAATGTGTAAAATGAAGTGTAGCAGCTGTGTTCTGATAAAAGAAAATGAACTGGAATCTTTTAAACTTGTTAATACCCAGCACCAATGAACATGAACAGTGTAGAGTTAAAGAATCTGATGCAGCGAAGAGCAGGGTTTAAAGTGCATTTTTATCAAACTTTCTTGTTATTTAAAAAGAGAGAAGGGAGTAAGCTTCCAATATTGCTATTGGCAGCTTACAGGTGGCATTTCTCAAGCCTTCTGATGAAAATAATATGTTAAAAATATAATTGATTTATTTAGAGGACCTCAAGAGCTCTCTGGACAAATTCATTTAGGTGGGTTGACAAAACTGCTGGCGTGCATGGTTAAGAAGAAAAATTGGGCATATTTTGTGTGTAACCCTTTGAGTATTAATTCTGACCAGATCACACTGTAAATAATGTTAACTGTCATAAAATAAACACAGCCGGGGTTTGCACCATATGTTTTATAATTATTTTTTGCAGCTTCTTTTTGGTGTTTGTTTTTACTGAAATGGAACCTACTGATAGCTCTGTGAAGTTATGTTTATAGAAAAGTAAATTACACTTGTACTTTAACAAACTTGGCTCTGCGAACCAGCGTCTGTAGGCAGTTTTTGTTTAAAAAAATTAGTGAAAGAAAAGCTTTTCTCTTCCTGCTTTTTGGCTATTCCCTCCCAGAAACAGAGGCTCACACAGAAATCTGCTGTACTGTCTTTGTGCCGGAGCCTTGTCTTGGCACATGTGACAGAGGTGCCTTTGGAATGCCACCCAGAGGGGACTCGCCTAACCGCTGAAACTCACAGAGGGTGTTTGGCTTAAGTAGCCCTGGAGTGGCCTTTCAAACTGAGGCTACTGTGGTCTCCCAGTTTGTTTTTGTTTTTTGCCTTCCTGCTTGTGAGTGTTTAACTCCGTCAGAAGCCAGGGCTCAAAAGCGCCCTTAGAACATTTAGGTAATTTTTTTTGAACTGTTACTGTTTTCATAATCACCATCTCCCCTTGATCTCAGGGGAGGCTGGGAGCCCTTGATTGTCTTTAATAGAGCGTATGAAACTGATAGTGCCAATGGGAGGTGGGTGGCATGTTTCGTAATATGCCAGCCTCCCCCCACCCCCCCACTCATTGCTAAATCTGTCTCTTGGCAGAGCTGACAGTATTTATGATCCAGCACAGGGAGCCCTGACTGTGGAAGTGCTCCTGCATGACACCTGTCCAACACACGCTCTTCTCATGCCTTCGTTTGCTGGCTCCCCCGGCGCCAGAGCAAATGGTCTGCCCTTAGTAAACTTATTTCCCCTCCCTTCCAATTCTCAGACACCCTGAGTTCTGCCCAAATCATGACGCACACCATGGTTGGCGTTGCAACCTTTCAGGTAGTAGGCATCTCACAGGTTTGGGGGAATGAATGAGAAGAGTGAGTGCCGACAATTCTATCAGCTTTATGGCTTCCGTTTTCCCCGTATGAGGTGCCTTTTCCACTCTCGACAGATTTTGCTTAGCACAATGTAATCTTTTCTAGAAAAAAGTCCGTCTTGATCATCATCTTCGATCATTATAGATGGGGAAGACATGGCTCAGTTTTTATAGACGCCTGAGAAAAAGGGAACCCCTGCTGACTTTCCCAGGGCTTGGCCGTTCTCAAGGAAGAGAATAAGAGGAGTAGAGAAGAAGTATGTGATGATTTTTGGAACTTTTGTCCCAAAATATTTACTATGGTGAAGACGGTACTGAACGTTTTAAGTCGAAGAAGACTTAAAACTATATTCAGGGAGATTTCCTGCAAAAGGGAAAGATTGGGGAAAAGGAAAGGTGGACAGCTGACACTACTTAGCTATTCATGCCTATGCGTAGTCAACCCTAGAGAAGTTTTAAAATGCTTGGTCTTTGAGGGAGAGATCATAGAATTTAGGTTTGGGTTTTTTTTTAATGGGATAACTGTCAGGTGTTTGTAGAAGGTTCGAATAAGCATAAACCTTTCCTTCTTAGAAACTGGCAGTCTGTTTTATGAATATTATTCTTGGAAATTCTGATCTAATATTTATTTATACAATTTTAGTCCACCGACCAGTTGGTAATTATCTTCTGTTACAAGGGTTCGGACTAAACCTTTTTTTCCCTCAACAGGGACCAAAACATTACAAAGTTAAGTAAGATAATTTGGAAAAATGTCAAAATATATCAGAGCTTCTTTTAAAGTAAGTGTTGTTGTCATCGTTTGCTTATCATTGTTACACAAGATTGGTATAAAAATTCAAACATTGCAGTAGTAAATGATGCAAAAAAGGAAATCTGTTCCTAGCCTCTTCCTCCAGAGACAACCCCTATTTTGTTTGGCATGTGGTCCATATTTTTTTTTTTTTTGTCTTTTGTCATTTTAGGGCCTCACCCACGGCATGTGGAGGTTCCCAGGCTAGGGGTTTAATCAGAGCTACAGCTGCTGACCTACACCACAGCAATGCAGGATCTGAGCCACGTCTGCAACCTACACCACAGCTCACGGCAAAGTCACATCCTTAACCCACTGAGCAAGACCAGGGATCGAACCTGCAACCTCGTGATTCCTAGTTAGATTCGTTTCTGCTGAGCCACGACGGGAACTCCTGGTCCATAAATTTTTATGCTTACTTACTTCTTACTAATTTTATTGAAAATGGATTCATATATATGTGTGTGTGTGTGTGTGTGTGTGTGTGTACGTGTGTGTCTATTCCTGTAGCTTGCTGTTTGAAAATTTATGGTATATCCTCGTCTTTGTGACATGCCAATAGATGGCTTGCCTTCTCCCACCCCCACCATATTGATGCCAAACACCTGGAACTTAACGAATGTCATCTTATTTGGAAAAAGGTTCTTTGCAGATGTGATTAAGGATTTTTTAGATGATGAGAGAATCCTGGATTATCAGAATGGGCCTTAGATACTATCATATGTGGCCTTATAAGAGAGAGGCAGAGAGAGATTAGAGGCAGATACACAGAGGAGAAGGTGGTGGGAAGATGGAGATAGAGATCGCAGTGACGTGGTTATTAGCCAGGTGCTAGGTAGGCATGGGATCAGATTCTTTGCCAGAGCCTCTGAAGGGGCCTTAGCCCTGCCAGTGTTTTTTCTGTTTTTTTCCTGCTGGCATCTTAATTTTTGACTTCTGGCCTACAGAGACGTGGGAAAATATAATTTTTAATGTTTTAAGCCACTGAGGTTATGGTAGTTTGTTACAGCAACTTTTGGAAACTAATACAGGCCTCTTTCCATCTTGTGGTGTGTGTGTGTGAATCATCCATTCTTTTTAACCACTGTGTAATTTTTCCATTGGAAAATTATGGATAGAGCCATCATTTCTTTAGATAATCTTTTATTTAAAGATACTTGGGTGGTTTCCGGTATTTTGACTTTACAAATAGCATTTTAGGGAATGTTGTTATACACACGTATTATGGTGATTGAGCATTTGTAGAATAAGTATTTGGAAATAGAATTGTCAGGTCAGTAAGTAGGTACTTATCAAAATTATATTTTGAAAAGATGATATATATCCATTGGCACTCCTGCCATTCAGCTCAGTCACTCACCTCAGATGCACCTCCTTTTACTAGTTTCTTGTGTTTGTATACCTTACAGAGATAGTCTGTAATTGTGTGCATATAAATATTTTTTCCTACACAAATTATAGCAGTTTGAGCATTGTATTCCTTTTTTTTTTTTCACTTCACAGTTATCATGCAGAGAAGGGTAAGAATAGTTGCATTTATTGTAGCTATTTTCTGAGTGTGTCCTAACGTGTTCTCCAAAAGCTCATACTAGGATATACTCCATGCACAGTATAGGATTGCCTTTGTTTTCTAAATGGGACTCGTTCCTGAATATCGCTTCTTTCTCTTTATTTTTTTCTTTTCCTTCTCTTGACAGTTGTTGTATCATAGTGGAAGGAGAATACCTATGGCCATAGTAATTTTCAGATCCTATAGAAATGAAAATATAAAAATTTTTTGAAGATATTTATTCTCATAGATTTTTCAGTATATATTGAGCTTCTAGGCTTTTCAGAATGTTACTTGAAAAGAATAACTTCCACTATTGATTTTCTTAATATTAATACATGAGGTAGTTTCCATAGTATATATTTAGTTTATGGTCCAGGGTCATGATAGAGTAGCATTAATATTACTTTATATCAAAGTGGCAGGTAACATATTTACTCATATATAAAATGT
Organism: Catagonus wagneri; assembly: GCA_004024745.2. Classification (NCBI taxonomy): domain Eukaryota; kingdom Metazoa; phylum Chordata; class Mammalia; order Artiodactyla; family Tayassuidae; genus Catagonus; species Catagonus wagneri. The sequence goes on along the minus strand of PVHT020000022.1, from coordinate 19,658,697 downwards.
AGTAAAATTTTTTATTAAAAATGTAGTAATAATTACTCCAGTAATTTAATTTAAAAATTTTTTTTTAGATTTTCTTGGTGCTAGATTTATTTGTAAATAGAAGCTTCTCACAGTTGGATCTAAGATTTGTGACAAGTATTTTCTTGCCTTCAACATTATCGCTAAGGTACAATTTCCAATAATTTATTTTTAAAACTTCTTTAATTTTTTTTCATTGAATTTTGTTTTTTTCCTCTTCTAGTTTTGCTATTCCAACATGACTCTTCAATCTCTTCGCATTCCCAACTCCAGTTTACTCTTGAAAATACACAATGCATTTGGCATCTGTTCTATTGTTAAAGCCCTCGGGAAATATTAGAAAGCTGTTCTTGCAAATTCATCATTATTATTAAGAGCCATAATTCACCTCATGGCTATCTCAGCCTTTCTCCACATCTTATCCAAGTTCCGGGATGATGGTGTCTTCCTAAGACGAGGCAGCATTGCAGAGTCTCATTTCTCCCACCTTAATTTGTAGCCATGCGTTGCATTTGGGTGACAGGCAGTTGTTCGTGCTTGAATAACCCGGGATTTGAATTCTACAGTTTGTGGCATCCGCGTAATGCTTAGCAGTAGGTACAGCTGTTAACTATTCGCTTATAAATAATCTTTTCCCCTTCTCAGCCTGTCTCCCAGGTAGTGTACCTGTCACCATTAATAACTCTTCGGCAGCTCCCTGGTGATTTGACCCATCAGTTGTCTTTCACGGAGGAGTGGCGCTCTGCCCTGCTATTGAAGCTTATGTAGGTTCCTTTAGCTATTCAGTCACCCCAGCAGCATTGTTGTGAGTCCCCCAGTGGCATGCATGTTGTGGTTTTGGGCTTCGCGGGCAAGCAGCCACACACCTCGTATGATTTGAGAAAGGTAGCATTGCATCTGGGGCCAGAGATGGTAAGACCTCCCACTTAGACCCCACAGAAGGGCCGTGGCATAGATGGGGCAGCGGGTGGTGGTGAAGATAACCAGCAGCAGTTACAACTTCTCTTTCTCTTTGATGCTACACCTGCACGTAACTCTCATGGCATCGTAACTCTCATGGCATCGGTTGTCCTCCTCTGATGTTTGCAAACTTGGCGTTGGCATATTTGATCTGGTTAATGGCTCCATCAGATACTGTATTTTGCATCTATCTGAAGCTTAACAATGAGAGGCTAGTAGCTGTAAATTCAGAGGATGGGAACTGTCCCCTGAGAAATCCTCTGGCAGTTTTGTGGTTTCTTCATTTGGACATGTGCTCTCTTGCCTCCACTGTCTCTGCCTGGAATGGGCTGCTTCCAACAGTTCTGCAGGCTAATTCCTCCCTGCCTGTAGGTCCCAATTTAACTATCATTTTTCCAGGAAACTGCCCCTTTTCTCTGTATCTGGTGTTTGACTGTACCACCTCAAGTGCCCACATGGCAGTTTTATTTACTCTGTAGTAATTGCCTCTTTACTTGTCTGTTTCTGAAATTCTTTGATGGATGGTTTGCTGTATCCACATTCTGAGTACATCATAGAACCTCAATAAATTAATGTTAAGAGAATGAAAGAGAGTTTATTTTTTATTTACTCACTTTCCACTGACATATCATGGTCATATCAAGAGGGAGTTCAAGCAATAAATTATGGGCATATACTGTCTCCCATACACTGTGCTAATGCCATGGGCATAGATAGCAAAAGGTTTGGATTGCTTACTGCCTTTTTAGTAAGTGACTGATGTCATACATTTCTTTGAGAATATGTCTTGGCAGTACAAGATCTCTTCAGACACAGCTTAGGAAATGGTAGAAAGTAAGATATCACAAGTCAACGAAAGCATTAAACTGTATCTGGGAAGTAATCCCAGTATTTGTGAATACAGATTATGATTTTAAAATAAATCCTCCAGAGAAGTAAATCAATTAGGCATTATTATATTGGTTGGGTTATCGTTTGGATATTCACCCTCCAAATAAGTGATCTTTGCTGTTCTCATCTCACTGAGTGTAATAAAATAGAAAATGATCCAATTTCTAATAACTATATATATACATATATACATTTACTTAATTACTTTATAGAAATACACACTACCCATATATACATGTTATTTGTGTTTATGTGTATTTATTTTTTTCCTTAAAGTTTTGTCGAAGTGTAGTTGACTTATAGTGCATGTTGTGATAATTTCTGCCATACAATAAAGCAATTCATTTTTTTTTTTTTTTTGTCTTTTGTCCTTTTAGGGCCACACCTGCAACATGTGGAGGTTCCCAAGGCTAGGGGGATCCGAGGCGCATCTGCAACCTACCCCACAGCTCACGGCAATGCCAGATCCTTAACCCACTGAGCAAGGCCCGGGATCAAACCCGCAACCTCATGGTTCCTAGTCAGATTCGTTTCCACTGCACAACAACTGGAACTCCCATTGTATTTTTTATATGTAATCAATTGCAATAGGAATCTGCAAAGACCCAAAAGAGTAAGAATCTTAAATCTTCAAGGAGGTTCAGAAACAAACAAAAACCCAGAATGAAGTCTTTTAATTTACTTTGATAAAGGCAAAGATAACTGTGCCTATAAGAACTTATTCTGTCTGGTAGGTAGACAGATGGAAAGTATTAAAATAAATAGATATTTGGTTATAAGTTCAAGAATGGTAGATCCTTGATTCTGCTTTGTGGAATATACTTTTAAAGTAATAACATATTTTAGATAAAAGAGATGCCTTTAGTAAAAGAAATAAATTATGCAAAGGACTATATAGTTGAAAGTAGTCTTTGATAGCGGGTTGGAGTTCTCGAAATAGTCTATGCATATAAAGCACACATACCCTTGTGTTTGTTTAATAAAAATGGCGAGGGAGGATATAGTCAGCACATTATTCCACACTTTCCGTTTTCACTTAATAATACATCTTGTAAACAATTTCATATCAACACATAAAGAACTATCTCACTCTTTCTGAACAGCTGCATTGTTCGGATATATCGTAATTTACGTGCCTGTTCCCTCACACACTGACAGACAAGGTGTTGAAACAAATTTTTTTTTGTCTTTTTGCCTTATCTAGGGCCGCACCCACAGCATATGGAGGTACCCAGGCTGGGGGTCTAACAGGAGCTGTAGCTGCCGGCCTTCGCCACAGCCACAACAATGCGGGATCCAAGCCGCATCTGTAACCTACAGCACAGCTCATGGCAACACCGGATCCTTAACCCACTGAGCAAGGCCAGGGATCGAACCCGTAACCTCATGGTTCTTAGTCGGATTCGTTAATCACTGAGCCACGACGGGCACTCCGAAACAAATTTTTTGATCTTTGACATTCTGGTAGTTGATGACTGTGCATTGCTTTAATTTGTATTTCTCTTAATGAATTAAGGTTTACCGTCTTTTTATGATTGTCAGACAGTTCCGTTTCCATTTTTCCAAAATATCTTTCCAGGTTCTTTTATTCATTTCTCATCTCATTGTAAATCTTTTTTACTCTTAACATTTTTAAAACTGTCTTAGGGAGTTCCCGTTATGGCACAGCAGCAATGAATCCAGTTAGTATCTGTGAGGATGTGAGTTCGATCCCTGGACTTACTCAGGGGGCTGGGGATCCCACATTGCTGTGGCTGTGGTCTAGGTGGCAGCTGTAACTCCGATTTGACCCCTAGCCTGGGAACTTCTATATGCCACATGTGAGGCCCTAAAAAGCCACCCCCCAAAAAAAAAAAAATAAGGAAACAAGCCTGTAGTCTATGATGTAAATAATTTGTTCTTAGTTGGTCTTTTGCTCTTTACTTTGCTTTTTTTTTTAATTTTTTTAAAAATTTGTTTTGACCTTGTAGATTTTTCCTAAGTTTTAAGTGGGTTTTTTTTTAACCTTTGATTGGCTTCTGAGTTTTAAATCTGGCTTAGAAAGATCTCCCAGTCTTTAAGACAATAAGAATGAACAGTTCATATTATCTCCTAGATTGTTATGTTGTATTTGCACTCATTTGTCTTACTGAATACAGTTTTTCAGCCAGAATTTTTTATGTATCTTGAGGCAGTGAAAGTGTGTTATTTAGGGGTTATCTAATTTTTCTATCCAGTTCATGTTATTTTAATGACATTTAATTATTAAAAGTTGGTAAACATTTCCAGAGGACTATTACATGTACAAACAGCAGAGTACCAGTTATCAAATCCATTGCTTAATTTCAACTTTTAATAATTTTTGGTACAATAGTTAATGTATGTTTAGAATGAAAAGTCAACCCACCAAAACAGAAAATTACTACAGCCAGGGAGATGGAGGTCTTTATCTTAATTCTTTTCTTCTTCTTTTTTTCTTTTTTCATTTTTTTTCATTTTTAGGGCTGCACCTACAGCGTATGGAAATTCCCAGGCTTGGGGTCAAGCCTACACCACAGCTTGACCAGCCTACACCACAGCTCATGATAATGCTGAGCCACAATGAGAACTCCGAGGCCTTTTTCTTCTGACATCTTTTTACGGGATTTACCAGAAGTGCATATGTGGAAGTCCTTCTTGGTTACAAGTTGGCTTCTCCTCACCCCCCAAAACTTTCTACAGCTCTTTGAAATACTGAGGGCCTGGTCAGATGAAGGACATGAACTGAAGCGTCTAGTTTTCTGGTACATCTACTTCTGGGTGTTAGGCAGTAGGTTGTACCCCGTGCTTCATTATGATTTCCCGAGTCTTTAGTACCCAGAGCGATCAGACCTGGGATCACAGCCTTGACGGTGTCATCAGCTCTGTGCTTACTGGCTTCCTTTTCATCATACTTAATACTATTATCTTTATCAGGATTCACTTCTCTTGCTCTGCAATGGTGTTCTTGATTCCGGTGCTCAACAAGTCATGAATAGAAAAAGAAGCTGAAAAAGTGGCTTAGTTTACAGCAGAGTTTCACATAGCCATGCTTGATTTCTGCCTTTTTTTTTTCTTCCTCTTGGTTTTTAGGTGGAGCTAACATTAGAATTCTCAAATCATTCAGTTGTTAAGAGATCCTTTTCATCTATTTTCTGTTCTTTTGCTTGAGGAGACTATAACAGGAATCATCCTCACATTTGTTTTCCAAAGCAGTTTTATGACCTGACCTGAATCTTCAGAAAAAAATCCCTTCCCGTGCCATACTTGTGAATGGAGTTATTCTTATTGTTACTACTTTGCAAACAAGCAAATAATAGACACAGAGAGAAAGAAAAATGGGTTATCCGTGTTCTCTCTTACCACCTCTGCTCCCGTGTTTCTTGTTTCCTTTTCTCAGTCTCCTGATCAAGTGACTGATTAAGTGATGACCTCCGAGTGAGGTGGCAGTGAATTCTTGGAACATCCAGCTCTCCTAATGGGGTTTAGGCTCACTTTTATTTCCCCTCTGGTTTTAGGCTTGATAGTGACTTTATACTTTTCCGGGAAGCCGGGAGTTAAAAAGAGTGGTTTCGAGTTTTGGCATTTTTCAGCCGCTCCTCAGGAGAATATAAAGTGTTGGTGGAGTGGGTCCAAACCAGTGGATGTTTAAGAGAAAGAGGAAAAAAATATTAGCTGAAGGACGTTCTTAGGCAACGTAATTGCCTTCTGTTGCAGTCAATGGACAGAAAGGGGAATAAGTGTTGTTCTTTATAGGTTTTAACTTTGAAACCCTTTAAAAAAAAATACCCCACACCCTAAAAAAACAATCAGTGACCTTCAGGCCTGTTGGCTCCCACAGTTTAGTTTATCAGGTCTCTGTCGCACCCTGCCCCCTCCATGTAAAAAATCCAGAGGGAAGTGTGAAAAGCATCAGAAAGTCTCCTTTATGCCAGTTCAGCCTTTTAGTCGTTTGCCAGCACCTTCATCTCTTCATATGTTTCTAGCTAAGGTCTAACATGGAACAAAAACCCGACAGCAATGGAGACCAGATGCCGGTATTTCTTCTCTGTCACTTGGCTGCTGAGCAGATGGAATTTATATCAATCGGGCATGCTAGGAGGAAGAGGCCGTGGCAGCCAACATGTGGAACTGGGGCTGAGTGACATTTCTGCTAATGTTTTGTCCTTGTAGAACATTATGCTTCCTCTTTGCTTATGAGCTGTGGTTTTCCTGACTCAGACGAGGTTCCAGCTCCAGCTGGAATGGCTGTCGCCCTCCCCGCTACCCCCCGCCCCTCTTTTCAGGGAGTGCTGGGAGCTATGGAGGAGTAGTGGGGCCCGCACAATGGAGCTCTTTATTAAAATACCTGACATCTGCATGCAATGCACTCAGATCATCTTAGCTCAAGCAGAGGAATGCGCCAGGCACTGCTAGTCACTTTTTGTCTAGTGCCGTGTGCTTGTTTGATTTATATAATGAGTGAATGCCTCTGGCAAAAGAGGACGTTGAGCATGTTATTGGAGGGAGGGAACATTCTAAAGTTTTTCCAAGAAGCATTGTCACAGACTGGCCTGAAATATGACTATTTAAAACCAATTGTAGCCATCACAGGGGTTTCTTGTTGTGGTTTGAAAAAACCTTTGCTCAGACCCTCTGCCTCCAGCCTCACCCCGTTTAAGGTAAGGTCAGAGAACTCAAAAACTCCCTTTTAACATGACAGGGAGTATGACAGTTGGCTTCTCCTCTTGGTAAGAAGTGGCACATCCAAGGAATCTAATGTAGAAAAACGTAAAGTGCATGTTTAGCAAAACAAGGGCACACACACCAAGGAGAGGGGTTGTTGAGTTCCCAGTTCCAGTTCCCTCTCTCAGGAAAGCACATTGCCCTTATCTATTACAAGAAACACACACACACACATATATATACAAATCATAATATTTTCTACTCGAATGATAACTTTTCCCTGTTAATGGCAAGTAAATAAGAAGATGTTGTCGTGTTAATATATTATTTCAGAAAGCACTAAAGTGGTCAGGAAATCGCTGCTTACACTGCAAAATTATCAACTCCTTCTCCGTTCCTACTAGGTCAGAACTCTCATTTCTTGGTGGAAATTTGAGTTGCGGTTTTCATTTGGTGGCTGCGGGATCCAAGGAAGGACACTAGGCAAGTGAGCTGGAGAGAGGTGGCGCTTCCACTGCTTTTGTCTGGTGTTTCAAAAAGCAGCTTCTGGTGGATCTCTAACAACTACGTTGGCCATTATTTTTTTCATTTATTAAAATTTTGCCCATGATTTCCTTTTGTTTTTTGAAATATTTTTTAATGTTTTAAAATTGAAGCATGGGTGCTTTAGAACTATGTAAATTGGCTGTGTTGACCCCTCATCCTGAGTCTTCTAGAATACCCCCCAGGGAGGCCTGGCCACTTCTTTCCCATCAGGGGACCTAAGCCCTGTCCCTTTGGCACTTTGTTTTTTTTTTTTTTGCCTTTTTTTTTAAATCTAGAGCCGTACCCGCGGCATATGGAGGTTCCCAGGCTAGGGGTCTAACAGGAGCTGTAGCCGCCGGCCTACACCACAGCCACAGCAACGCAGGATCGGAGCCACGTCTGCAACCTACACCACAGCTCACGGCAACACCAGATCCTTAACCCACTGAGCAAGGCCAGGGATCGAACCTGCAACCTCATGGTTCCTAGTCGGATTCGTTAACCACTGAGCCACGAAGGGCACTCCTGGCACTTTGTTTTGAATGGTTCTCCTTCTGGGGAGTTCTTCCTGCACCTCACTGGTGATGGGCCCCACAGCCGCCTTGGAATTGAAGTAAACCCACTAGACTGGGCTGAAGCTGGGGTCAAAGGCTAATGTTAGTATGTCTGGAGAGAGTTCCTGTGTTTGTGTGTTTGTTCCTGGAGAAAATTCTTCAAAATCGCCAAGGACCTCTGGTTTTCTTTGCTATTTTCTTACCTGTGCTTATGCTATACTGAACCACAGGGCTTCTTAGCTACAAAGTCCTTTAAGGAGCCTGATGTAGGGAACCTCTGAAGATGCAGTGTACACCAGTGGTGTATGCAAGGGCAATCTGGAGTCACAACACAGAATTAACTCCTCAGTACGCAAGCCTCAGCTGTCTGTGCTCAGGGATGAAATAAATGAAGATCAGTTATTTAGCTCGGTCTGTTGGGATGCAAGGAACCTCCCATCCTGTCTTATGTGCTCTTGAGATAATGTCATGCCTCTTGCCTTCCAAATTCTTGTCTTCTGGGAGTTCCCGTCGTGGCTCAGTGGTTAACAAATCCGACTAGGGACCATGAGGTTGTGGGTTCGATCCCTGGCCTTGCTCATTGGGCTAAGGATCTGGTGTTGCCGTGAGCTGTGGTGTAGGTCACGGACGTAGCTTGGATCCTGCATTGCTGTGGCTCTGGCGAAGGCCAGCAGCTGTAGCTCCAATTTGACCCCTAGCCTGTGAACCTCCATATGCCACAGATGCGGCCCTAAAATAAAATAAAATAAAATAAAATAATAATAATAATAAAAATTTTTGCCTTCTGAACCATGGTTGTCCCAGCACAGGAGCAAGATAGTGAGAAATGCCTTTACACTCAACTACACATGATATTCTAGAGGAATAGAAATCTTTTGCTCTCAGTTCAGGTTGAACTTAGACCAGTTCTTTTTCTTGATCAGTTTAATACGTAATATACTTAACCCTTTGTTTTTAAAATCGTCAGCTTCCTTTGTTTTTTGAGATTTCCTTCTTTGTTTCTTTCTTCTTCCCTGAAAATCATTTATATCATAGAGGTCAGACCTACTGTGTTTCCTGTTTTGTGACACTTACTTTGGGAATACTTCAATCTAGAAGAGTCCAGGTCCCTTCCAAAGGCGTTATTTTAGGGGTGGAGTCAAATAGTCCAGGACGATTGTTCTACTCTTGGCTCCAGGTCCCACCAACATTTCAGGCGCAAGAAAATGCTTCCTTGTGGCCTTCTGGAACTCAGATGCATGAGCGGGTTTAACTAGGGAGGAAGGGAATAGACCTCATCCTGTAGAGATTATGGTAGCCAAAGGCAGCCCATGGCTGTCTTTTGAACTTCCTCAAGGAGGGTTTCTGAAGGTAATTTGATGTGGTCTTTGGATTTTGGTCTCAGGGGTTTTTATCATTGGCCCCTACCAACAGTGTCTCCTGACAGATGAGGTTGTCTGTCCTCTTCTGCGTTGAGAGTCCTTTAGCTCTACCTGGAAGGACACTAGACACAGTCTTGGGTATGATATGTCAAAGCCCAGTTCTGCTCTCTTACCACCGGATGTATGAATTTGAGCAAAGTACTTAATATTGATGGGGATGAACTTCACTTTTCCTTCCTATAAAATATATATGATTATATCCTCCCTATAGGATTGCCAAAAAGAAAAAAAAAAGAAAAAGGGAGATAATGGTAGAGTGAGGGCCTGACACAAAGTAGGAACTCCACATGGGCAGCTAAGGTTGCCACTGTTGCCAGCAGCCTTGGCTGGCCTTCTGACCTGTCCTCTGTGTTTGCTTGGTGAGCAGCATTCCCACCTGTAATTGGAATGTGCTGTGTCTTGAGTCTAGCCAAGAACCCTTTGGCCACTAAAGAGCAAGAAACCCCCAGATGAAATGATGCCTCTTTTTATCTAAAGAGATGCTTCTCTTCTCTGAATCCCTACCTCATTCTAAATCTGCTCTGATTTGGCCAAAGCTCCAAACTGCTAGAAAAGGTGAATCCCTGTCCTTTGAGACTTTCACATTGGAGTCTCCAGAGTCCTAATCCCTTGCCCTGGATCCCTTCATTCAAGGCTGTACCACAGAATCGCCTCCTGAGTCCTAGCCTTCCTTTTTGTTGGTTGCACAATGCACTGGGGTTTATTACGCCAGTGAAGGTTACACCTCTGAGAGACAAAGAGTCTCTAGTCACTGCTCTCTGCCACATGTTAGTGACAGTTGAGAAGAGGGCCAGCAAAGGGAACATTCATCCCTCTTTAAAAGAAATGGGGATAAAACTCTTGCATGTGTCTCTTTAATCTGACAGTTCTGCAAGCAGTCTTCTCTTCTCAGTGTAGGGACATGTTAGTCATGCATCTCTTTGTTTTCTTATTTGACCCATTAGGCTGTATGATAGAGACATTTGTTCTCTGTTCTTAGCAAAATATGACTTCTGTTCCTTTTTTATCTAAAATCTCATATAACAGAGTTTGAAGAGAGTAAAATGAATAGTAGTAAAGTGGGGGCATTGCCTTTATGCATCAAAGTATGTTTTCTGTTTTAAATGTTTTTATTATAATGTTTTTACAAAGAATTCAAGCTATATAGAAGTGTATGTAGTAGCTGATAAATATCCTCTTCTGGTGGAGCTCCCATTGTGGCTCAACAGAGACAAATCTGACTAGTATCCATGAGGACGCAGGTTCAATCCCTGGCCTCGCTCAGTGGGTTAAGGATCCGGCATTGCCGTGAGATGTGGTGTAGGTCACAGACACAGTGCTGTGGCTTCCCTAGCCAGGGAAGCTCCTTGTGCCACGGGTATGGCCCTAAAAAGACACACACACACACACACACACACACACACACACACACACAATCCTCTTCTATTGTACCTCATTGCTCAATATTACTCTTAAGAAGTAACTGGGCCCTGTTACCCAGTTTTTTAGTGCTCTTTTCAGACCAGCCAGCTCTTAAAAGAGTTTGGTGGAAACCCTGATGATGGGATATTTGTGCCTCTTAGGACTGATCTACAAATCTCAGCTATGATTGAGAATTACACAGTCATCTAGTACATTGGTCTGCTTTGAAAACTCAGTATACCGTATGACTCTGCTGTCCCCCTTTTGATACCAAAATTTATATGGTAACATCACGGCTATTATAGTTCACTTTGTTTATATAAACACCCCAGACTGACTTTCTTTCAAAAATGAGCTAAATGACATACTTTTTTAATCTCCTCTAAGTTTTGGAGGAAGGAAGTAGACAAACGGACTTTATACCATGACAAATAAAATTAAAATCTGTTTTCCATCACAGGACATCGGGTCAGGTATGTCCTTTTATTTAAGTTTTTTATTTTGGTGTCATTGTCATTGTAAATTCCAGCCTGTAGGATTATTTTCCCCTTCTTTTCGGCAAGGAATACAATGTAAAACATACTCGTGATAAGAACTGGGCTAAAATTTCTGACCGCTATACTTAATAGATCACAAAAACTTGAATGAAGTAACGCAAATATTGCAGTAAATGCTAGTAATTTCAGTGTATGTTAGCATATCTCTGCCTTTCATTTTGCTAAGATTGACTAACACTTCATTGCCTTGCCTATGTTAAAAAAAAAAAAAAAAAAAGGAAAGAAATTACCTTATAGGGGTATGCAAACTCCTGAGGTTTCTCAGCTGTGAGCCCAGCCAAGTTGCCCTACTCCAACCCACTGCTTCACTCCTTAACACACAGATCCTTATACACAACAGTAAATAACCCTCAATAAATTTGAATCTTATCGCAATCTAAAGACACCACCATCATTATGGAGGAATGCTGTTAGTCTGCAAAACCTCAGTTTAGAACAACACAGCAGTATCCAAACTTTTTGGCTTCGTCTGGATATCGTTACTACATGCATTGCTGCTGCATTCCTGGGTGCCATTTATAGAGTGATTTCTTAAACATCGGTTGTGTCACAGTGCAACTGATCGCTTTAAAGCCGTTTTGCTCTTGTTCCTCAGAATCAAAGAAACCCAAAACATCTAATTATCATTGACTTCATTTAGAATGAGAAGCACCCGATTGTCTTACTACATTTGGAATAGGTATAAAAGATGCTTCTCACTTGACAGATTGAGCATTTTTAGAACTATCTGGGTGGACACGTATTTTTATTTTCTCACTTTTTTGTTAAGATGTAATTATAAACTCTTAATAGGAGAGTTTTCAAATTACTTCTGATTAAAATGCTAAAAAAAGAAAAAGCATTACGTTTATTGAGCCCAGCTTATTTTGTGTGCTTCTTTGTATGTGAAAACTGCATATACTAGAAAGATCTGGCTGTTGCGTGTCAATAAAGAATTTTGAGTCTTTACCCTGGATCCAGGGGTATTCTAGGGATGTGGATGTGTAGTATCTAATTTCTAATGTCACTGATGATAAATAAGAAGTCTCTTAGTTTATATACGACGATCTCATGGGCTATCTTGGGACCTGCACAGTTGTTATCCGTGTTAGACTTGTGTCTTTAGAAGACAGGATCGGTGAGTATTTAGAATTTTTTTTTTAATTTCCCCATAATCTAAGAGGAATCTTAGCATTTAATTTGCAAAGGCATCTCACAGTACAAATACCCAATATGGCATCACAGGGACATTGCCCACGCCAGCCCTGTCTTGGCAGAAATTTTTTAAAACAAGAAACACAAAGAAAATGCATGTTAATATGGCTGAATATTCATTAGAACCCTGCGGCCTGGGGCTGGAAGCACAGCGAGGCTGTGTGTTTACCAGGCCACTGGAAAGGCAAGAGGGCAGAAGACACTTATAAACAGTGGCGCAGCACAAGCAGTGTTGTCTTTGAAAAGTTTTCATTTTCCCTTGAATCAGCTACAGTCTCTTACTTAAGGTCACTGCAGTTTGCAATCTTTGGCAGAAGGCTTCTTCCTTTTTTGGTCGTAGCAGTCTGACTTTTTTTCCCCCCTTTGGAAGTATTTTCCTCTCAAACTGCCATTATCTCCCAAACCTGTTTCATGTTATCATTGTCAGATGCCTCTTCTCTGAGTTTCTTAGAACAAAATGTGATGATATATATATATATATATATATATATGAAATTTTTTAAAGCATAGAATTGAAAGTCATATGGTTATGATTTGAGAATGTCAAGCTTGATTTTTTTCAGAGTTTTTTTTAAAAAAAAAACCTCTCGTACCTTTTTCTCTGGGCAGTGAACTTGCTGCAGAAACATCAAAGAGAATGTGTAGTGGATCAAGGTGATTTTTTTTCTTTTCGACCACATCATTGCCAGCTGTGGTGTTTATGATTAGAGGCAGGCGTTCCAGACACCTCTGAGTCCTCACTAAGCGTCAGATCTTTAACAGGATCCATCCCAACTGAGTGACACTAAACAGACAGCCAGAGGGGAGTCCGTGGGATGGAAGAGGGGAGGGCGCGGGGGTGGGGGAGGCTTTGGTGCCCCGTGCACTCACCAGCCAAGCTCTGCAACAGACTCTGCTAATGCCAGGCTGCAGGCTGCCCAGAGGCCCCAGAGCATGCCTTTCAGCCTGGCTTTCATTAGCCAGGGGGATGACTAGAGCCCGGCAGACAGTCATTGATCCTCTCTTGCTGGGCGCGGGGATGGGCCCTGTTCAGGTCACAGCCCAGTCGGCTTTGAAGCAGCTCCGTTTCACCGCTGTCAGCCGCTGACCGCTAGCTTTCAGGAGCTGACACAATTCCCTCTCGGATCTCGGATCTCGGAGCTCTCTGCTCCACGCAGCTAACCGCATTAAATTCCCTCTAGATGTTCCCTCCCCTTGCAATATTAGCACTTGTTTACTGGTCCTGTTGACAGAAGAATTCTGCAAATAGCCAGCAGTTCTGATAGCAGCGTGTGGTGGGGGATGCTTTTGCCTGCCTCCTGTTCCCTTCTGGGTCAGTGTAGCTGGCAGGCAGATCTGCTAGCTTCAAAAAAACCAGGGTGTGCTGCTAGAGCGGGAGTCGGTGCCCCAGGTTTAGAGGTGAATATTTGGTAATTATCAATCTCAAAATGATAAGGCTTATTCCTGTGAAGGCCATTATTGGTAAAGAAAGAAGGGTTTTGTTGATAACTGCTGCTTTTTCAGAGTGAAAGAGTATTTTTTTTTTAATTTCTGAAAAGCGTCAGGAGATGCATCCTGTACTGAGAGAGAGCCTTGTGACTTTAGAAACTAAGATCCTTTAGAAAAAAAATGTTATTGCAGAGTTAAAAAACAAACATTGGTGCCTGCTGGTGCGAGAACAGTGAGATTTATAAGTTAAACATCTAAGAAAGAGAGAGGAAAGTAGGTTTATGAATTTAATTTCAAAGAGTTATACAGATAATAGATAACTAGTGCAGAGCTGCTGTACCCAGCCTCTCTTTGATGATCAGTTTCCCCTTCTTCTTCTTCTTCTTCTTCTTCTTCTTCTTCTTCTTCTTCTTCTTCTTCTTTCTTCTTCTTTCTTCTTCTTTCTTCTTCTTTCTTCTTCTTTCTTCTTCTTTTCTCTTTTAAAGGAATCATTTAAGCAATTAGATACCCAGGCTGGGTGAAAACCAGACGATGAAAACGTGTAGGATTCTGGCTTCTGCTCCTCATTTTGTTCTTCATGCTCTGCACCCCCATGTCCTCCTTCCTTTTTTATCCTCCCGGTTGACTCAGCTGCTCATGTCCCGGCCAGCGGTTGTTTTGGCAGCTCTCCTCCTTGAGTGGTGGAAGGCACAGGGGCTCTTTGTACAGCAGGAATGTGAATGTTAGCCTGAAGCCCCCCGGAATTGTCAGGCTGTGTGGCCTGGGGGGTCACAGAGGTGGTAACGCAACGCTTGGAAACCAGACCTACCGCTCCAGAACCGTCAGGTCAGACCTGCGTTGTTGGCTGGTGGTACGTCCATGAAGGCTTGGACCAGAGCATATACTTGGGAGTCACATGTAGGTAGGATTTCAGTGGTACCAGTTTCCCCTGGAAAGCTGTGATGTCCCACTGTCATCCTAGAGAAGAAAGTGGCAGATGTCCCCGTGTATAGGCCATCCCTGCCCATCTGGCTCATAATATTCTTGCAAAGACTCTTCGCTTTGGACCTTCACAAAGGCTAGCCTGTCTTCTCCTGCGGTACAGTCACCAGTGTGAAGTGTGGTAAATAATAGCCTAGCATGTTGAACCCCTTGAGTCTGATCATCCTTTGGAAGTTTTCCTGAAGAAACTCAGGAGACTTAGGTCTTTGTACTTAGTATTTCACCTGTTGCTCTGATCATTTGCTACGTCCTCCTCTCTTCCAAGTTGCCTCACAGTCTTCAATTTATTGTCCTCTCCAACTAGTGACACTCCTACCACTCTGAATAAAACAGGCATCTTTCAAAGAAGCTTCTAGTTTGCTTCCCGGTCCTACTCCCCTCTCTCTGTTTCATAATGCTTGAGAAATCGCTTGATTATTAGACCTAATTTTCGTAAGTCTTGGACCTTCCTCTTCATAAAACCCATTTCCTTTCATTGGAGTCTATAATTTTAAGAGGTAAACAGTAATAACCAAATAATATTTGCTGTCATTTTTTTTTTTTTTGCATAAACACCTTATTTCTTCAGTCATTTTGTTTTTAAAAAGTGTATGTTCCGGGAAGAAAGTTGATTAGGCTTTTTGCCAGCGTTAGCCCTCCTTAGGCAAGTATACTCCCTAATTAGTGTTCAGGGCGATCTTTTTCTTTGATTAAAACTATGTTTCATTTATAAAGCTATTCTTAATAGTTTTTTATAGAAATCCTTAAAACATCAAAGTTTTATAGCATATTTAAATTATGCTGTTGTCTATGTACTACCGTTGTGGGTAAACACATGAAGTCGAACAGCAGTCATTTTATTTGATGTGCCCTTGTCATCATGCAGCAGGTGAGATCAGTCAGTTGTCTATGTAATCACATTGTTGCCCGGGTTCTATTTTACTGTTTCTTGACTGTTAATAATCTCCAGAACTGCTCTGTGTCAGCATTATCCCATTTTACAGGTTTTGAAGTAGAAGCACAAAGAGGATCTTGTGAGTTTGATTGTGAGGTTTTGGTTTTAGGTTACTCAAGATATGCTGGTGTCCTCAGAAACAGCTTTTGAAATGGCCATGAATTTGATTCACCACCTATTGAAGTAGCAAAGTTTTTAAAAGTGCTCAGTTGTTCTATTGGGAGAGAGGAGGTTACACCAACAATTCAAAGTGCAAGAAAACTGTCAGCTATTTAATTTTGCCATCATTTCAAGGAAGGAGAAAATATCTCAATATTGAGGAGGATAATGTTTGTCGCATTTTCTTTGAAAAATGAGGTTTGGGTGTACACTCACGTGTGTGGATAGATCTACAGATTGACTGATTTAAACAGAAGTAAAAGGAAGTCCCACATTAATCTTGGATTCTGCTGTGAATATTTGCATTAGTATCCTAGATAACGCAACTGAGAGATTTTTACAGAGAACCCTGCTGATAGAATTTAAGAAGCTTGTTTCAGCAGGTTCCGGGCTGGCATAGACACATCAGGTACACAAATGCTTAAGTGTGGTTGCCTCGTACTTGTTTCAGTGAAACGATATTGGTGTAATGTGGCAAGAAATACTTTTGTGCACTTAAGAGGCAAGATGATGACTAAGAAGACCTGACTTTTCTGCTGTTGGGGTGAGACTAAGAGTAAATTTAGTGACGTCCATTAGCATTTCTGAGAAAACATTTACATTAAATGCAAGCCCAGGTGCTGTTTGCTCTTCCTTCTCAGTTTTTGGTGGAACAAATGGGTGTTTCCTGACAGCCCCTGGCGAGAGGTCTGAAAAAGTCTTTTAATGAGACCTTCACACTTGGGGTCAGCTGGAAGGAAATGTATTTTTTGCCCATTTAAAATCCCACAACTGCTCCCCAAATTGAGGACAAAACGAAGCTGACTCGCTTGGTGAAATTTGCAGTTCTGTCAGTTTTGCACCAAGCACCACCTCTGGCAATGAATCACCTGAAGATTTCATCCATCACCCATTGCTAAAACTTGATAACATATGTAGGCCGATTTCTTCCCCAGGAATTTCCTCTCCACCTTCCCTAGCCTATAACGTGCAGAGTTCGAAGAGGAGGAAATGATTCAAAAATCTGTGAAGACTTAAACACCTATTGATTTCCAGCCTGGGGGGAAAAATATTAACCGAGTTTTAGACATTGTATTTGAAGAGCTGGTGCAAACATACACAAAATATGCAGCTCTCTGGGGATGCCCTGAATTTCCCTGACATGGTGGCATGATACACGGAATTTAAGAGTGAATGAAAGGAGAGAGTACATGAAAGGAGGTCAGCTCCCTCGGGTTGGCGGGAGTGGGGGTAGTTTTTCCAATATCGGATAGCTGTGCTTCCTGCCTTTTCGTTTCCTAATTTCATCGCACCCGTGGTGTTAAGTGGATCTCCCTGCTTTCCTTTCATAAGCAGCTTTCCTTTGAGAAGCTGTCGTGCACCTCTAGGAAAATGACCAGCTTTGCAGAAAAGCAACCAGGATGAAAGCCTAGCAGGAGGTTCTCCACCCAGTGAGGAAGCTGGGCATTTTCTCTTCTGTAAAGATGATTGATGACCTGTGGATGCAAAAAGGGGCACCGAAGCCAGCTTCCCTTAGACAGCTTGAGGGTGTGGCCAGCGCTGCCCTGGTTCACAGAGGTCTCCCTGACCTTGGCAGCATGCGGTGTCTCATAGCCTTGCAGGGATAAATTGTTCTTGAACAGTTCCTCAAGCAGCTGAGGGACAAACAGGTCTTTGGGCCATTTGTTAGACACCAGAGGGAAAAAAAAAAAACAGTCTCACCCTCTTCAAGCCTGAAAACAGACTTGAACATTCAAAATTACTGCACATGCACATTCGCCTTAAATTCAGAACCCAAAAGCTGGACTGCAAGAAAATTTCCAGCTGATGATTACAGGTGAAAAACTGCGCCAGTACCTCTCTTTTCTTAGAAATGTGCCAAAGACTTCTTCCTATTTCTTCTTGAGTTGTTAAGTGATAGGAATAGAACTTGGACCTTTGGAGGCTCTTTTAAAAGAGCCAATAATGCTGTTTTCTTTGACCAGGTTTCCTGCCTTCCTGAGTAGAAGTGTGATAGGTTTGGGAACCTCATCCTTTATAGCATGGAACCCAAAAGGTCTCCAGCAGCCCAAAGAAGGCCTCTTTACCCCAGTTTTTTAAAGAAAACTTGGTGAGGTGGCGTGAATTCCAAATACATCTCCTGCCAATGTTGTCCGGGGAGTCCATTGAGTAAGTTCTGTGTGCAAGGCCCTTCCTACGTAAGATTAGAGGCACTGATGTGTTTCCTGTCCTTAAGGTCTGGAGAGCAGCGGTTCTGGGTGAAATGGTTGTAGTACGTTTTCCAAAATTCGCATACCGAGAAGTAGAGGTTTGTAAGTTAGAATTTGAGAACCTAAGTACAGAGGTGACCTGTCACAAAAGATGCCAAGGCCAAGTGGCTGCCTTTGAGAGATAGGTTCCCAGATAAGGGGTGACTCGTGTGAGGCAATTATTAAAGGTGCTTAGTAGCGGCTGCCATGTGAAGGTGAAGTGCCAGTGAGGAGGCATGCAGAGTATTTACAGATCTGAGAATTAGACTCTTTCCAAGAGCCAAAAGGCAGAATAATATAATGGATGGAAGAGAGGCTAATGGCTGAGAGATGGCTTTGTTGAGAGGAAGCTGGTACAGTGTGTGAAGGGTGTGTGTTGGGGCCCCTGGGCAGCAAAGTACCAGTAAGTGTTTTGAACTGGAGAATGATACGATGCACATTTCATGGCAGGGGAAGTTACTGTGATAAAAACATATTAAGCGAGTTCCCATTGTGGCTCAGTAGGTTACAGACTCGATGAGTATCCATGAAGAGTGGGTTCGATTCCAGGCCTCGCGCAGGGGGTTAAGGATACGGCTTTGCCGTGAGCTGTGATGTGGGTCACAGGTGTGGCTTAGATCCCACATTGCTGTGGCTGTGGTGTAGACTGGCCACTGAAGCTCTGATTTGACCCTTAGCATAGAATTTCCATAAGGCACAGGTGAGGCCCTAAAAAGCAAAAAAAAAAAAAAAAAAAAGGGTATTAGGTAAATGTAAGTATGAAGACATTGGAGGAATTCAATAATCCAGGCCAACACATACATGGCAGAAATAAAATAGAGTGGGTGGGTAGTGGTTTAAAAGACTTGTAGTGAGAGGATCTATGAGAATTGTGGTGTTTTGTACTTCTAGTGATGAGAGATAGGAGAACTGGGTTTCTCTTTTGCTTGGTTATTCATTGCAAAATATTAGTGATTACAGTTGCCTCGAGTATGTGGCAGGAATCCCTATATACTAAAACCTATCTGAGAGTTGAATTATGTGTTGAAAAATGTCCACAGTGATCAACTCCAAGATCAAGTCATCAGAAATGGTAAGGATGTAATTAGCTAAAAGAAAAGTAAGGTTAGGTTTTATAGATAAATTTAAAAAATTGTTAATATGTCAAACCATGGTTGAAGAAGCATTGCAGACATTAGTTGGAGAAATGAAACATTATTTACTGGTGTTACCTGTCTTACTGTGTGTGTGTGTGTGTGTGTGTGTGTGTGTGTCTGTCTTTTTAGGGCTGCACCCGAGGCATATGGAAGTTCCCAGACTAGGGGTCAAATCAGAGCTACAGCTGCCAGCCTACGTCACAGCCACAGCAACACAGGATCTGAGCTGCTTCTGCGACCTACACCACAGCTCTTGGCAACACCAGATCCTTAACCCACTGACCAGGGCCAAGGATTAGACCCGCGTCCTCATAGATACTCAGTTGGGTTTGTTACCGCCGAGCCACAAGGGGAGCTCCCACTGTCTTAACGTTTTTATCTCTTTCACTGGGCTTAAAACTCCTCAGCAGCAGAGATACTGTCTCTCCCTTAGGTTGACAGCCTCCATGCCTAGGAAAATACCTGGTATGTAATCAATACGCAGTGACTGGAAAAAATATGTATAAAATTTGCATTCTCATTGGTAGTGAAACATTATAATAATGACGCATTGGCATGCATTATTGTATAAGTGTATTTGCTTTAGAAAGCTGTCATTAGTTCAGCCTCTTTGAGCAAATAGGAAGATAATTCTCAAATTGTCTTTGTAGTTATACTAACGCTGTAGAAAATTGAGGTCCATTTATTCACCCAGCAAATATTCATTGTGAGCCTGCTGTGAACAAGTTAACTGAACAAAGGAAGTGTATAAGAATACTGATACCCTACCCTCAAGAGGCTTGTCGACTAAAGGGGTATCGCCATAAAAAGCTACAGTGCTTGGTGGAAAATACTAGCACAGTATGGGATGTCTGGATGAAAAGTGCTGTGCAAGTATTTAGACGGGGAAAAGGTTCTTTCCATCCCAGAAAGTCGAGAGCTTTGTGGAGAAATTTACTTTCTTTCATCTGGTCCAACAAGGATTATTAGGATTTCAACTTGCCAGATGGCACAGAGGCAGAAATTCATGAGATCTGCATAGGAAACAGCAGGTAGTTAGTTTGGCTTGAGCGTGGAATTAAGAAGAGTCACAGGAAAGAAGCTTGTTCTGTCCAGGACTTTGCCTGATAAATGATGATTGCCCTCCTGAAGGTCTTTTGAGGTCCCATCCGGGGCCTAGTGGGTGGCCTCTGTTGACTCTCACGGAAGTATTTTTGTGACTTTTCCAAAACCTCGTTACCCATGTAAGAAATTTGCAAAATTCAGTATGCACTTAAAAAAATACATATATATATCTACACTTGATCATTTTTAAAAAGGTAAAAACTTTTCTGCAATTTTCATCCAAGTTTTAATGGGAAAAGTTTGTGATAGGTTTTTTAAAAGCTTGCACAGACCAGTGTATGTGCCAGTTTTATTCAGCTGGCTTTTCAGAGTCCACTTCTTACCGAGTCTTGGGAATGAAAAAGAGCTACCAGAAAGCCGCAATTAGACTGTTTATCGGGGGAAGTGTTTCTGGTTGCAGTACTCCAGAATTTTTGCAAGAGATTGTCAGTGTAGTTAATGAGACTTGAAGGTGTACCTGTGACCGCCCTGGAGACGTGCTAAAATGAGACCGTGGCCTCACAGCTTAGGAGACAGAGTTGTTCTGCTTAGGGTGTTAATACTCGTATGAATGCGGAGATGAAATTCAAATGACTTCATCAAAGTTCTTGGCACTGTGATTAAGGGATGAATTCAGGGTAGGGAAGTGTGTAAGATCTGGATTTGGTGGTGTTGTTTTGGAGGTATGTTTTTTCTGTTCTTTATTCTTTTTGGTCTGTAACATAACTGTTACTGATTGGGGACTTAGAACCTTTCTGATTCTCTTTTTAAAAGTTTTCCCTCTGAACTTAAAACACTGTTTTCTTTCAGAACAGCTTTAGTGTTTCAAGCTTCAAATCTTTGCTCTTTAAATCCTGGCATATTCATCTCCCCTCCCCTCCAGGCACAGTTTTCTCTGGATCTTGGTTGGCTCTGAATTCCAGGAGTTAAGACAGCGTAGCTTCTATAAATCAGGAGACAGCTTCATTATCAAAGTTATGTGTTTTTACCTTAATAGATTGCCCAGTCCTGGTGTTGGTGCCAGGCCCTGCCTTATCATGTAACCATCAGCACTGCATGCTGGAATGCTCTTTGTTTGGATTATTTACTCCTTCTATAAACAAAGATTAGAGTAAAATATGTCAGCACGGGGGCCCAAGCAGAGCTGACTGTTACTAGAAAATTGCAGCCATGTAGCGTGAAAGATAATTTGCTACTCGATAGGAAGGAGAGCAGAGCCTTAATGCTGATGATCATATCAGAGTTCTGTGCCAAAGGGTTACCCACTCTACCTCATTTAATCTTCCCAGTAGCCTAAGAAGGTAGGTTCTGTTCTTCCCATTTTACAGATTGAAAAACCAGAGAGTCAGAAAGGCTAAGGAGATTGCCCCAACTTCTGTTACAAAGAGACAATTTGGTTTGGAACCCAGGCATTGAACTCTAGTGTTGTTTCTTTTTACCAGCTACGCTATAAAGAAGTTCCAAAGATGGTACTTTTAAAAATAACGTTACCTGGAATTTGAGCTGCTTATAACCCTCAGATGGCTCTACAGTTTTCCCTTGGGTTCCCCAATCAGGGTGGGGAAAACATTTTTAAGACTGAAACTTTATTCTTAATTGTGTAGAAGGGACCTAGAGGTCCCTGAGCTTTATCAAGTATCTAGTCTTTGATGGAGCGCCAGTATTTTGAGGGTCTGCATCTTTCTTAGGGCTTGCAGGATTTCTTTTATTTAAGAATCTATGTTTTAAGTAGAATTCAGGAAAAGTAGCATAATTATCATTGACCAAGTCATTTTGGGTGTAAATATGTCACAGAAGCTCATCGAGCGTCTTTAAGTGTTTTGGGTATAATTATGAAAGAGGGTGACAGTCCTTTCAGAATATTTGGACTTGATAACATAGAATTCGGAATTAAAGCAGTTATTCTAGAATTTCTAAGAAGTTTGATTCTCCATAAATTGTGCAAATTACTGCTTTTCTTTGGGGACACAATTAGTCACCATTTGTTTTTGTATTCCCACATGCACTGCAAGTCAAGAATCCTCATTTTGCAGGTGAGGAAACTAGAGCTTAGAGAAATGAGTAATGTGGCCAAGTTGAGAGCCAATATGTTAGATGTGGGTGATGTGTTATTACTTGCAAGTTTTCCTCGTGGACTCTAATCTGCTCATAGGTGCTGAGTGTGTTTATAAGGTCAGGGTGTCTTCATTTCCTGACTGCAATAAATTTGTTTTCTGATTCACTACAAGGTTTTTTTTCCCTTATTGAACTATATTTCCTGCATGAAACCCCTTGAACTTTATAACTATCACCATAAATATGCTTAATGGGCTTATTGGCATGTTAAAAATTGTGTAGTGTTGGCACATGAAGAAGAACACATAATTGCTAAATAATGGTACTTAAAATATTTATAAAGGTGCTATTGATTTCAAGTTTGTATATCCATATATATTTACAACATGCTGGTGACAAATAAAAACTTGAATAAATTATGTCATGTCTACAGATGCCAATGACGGTAAAAAGTTGCCAGGTAAAATTAGAGATGCCTTGTTTAAGTCAACTCTGTCAGATTATCATTCATCAGATTTTTTTTTTTTTTTGTAAGAGGCTGCTTGACCCCCACTTTTCCATGTTTGAATTTGTCATGTCACCATCAGCCTGGGACCCGGTTACCAGAGAGCTGTATTGTGTGATGCTGACCTATGACTGTCCTGTGCTTTGTCTTCTCTGACTTTGTGCCATATACTTTGTGTTTCTCATTTTAAAAGCAGGTCCCTTTAAGAGAAGATAACACACACACACACACACACACACACACATACACATATACACGCGTGTGCAGAAGAGTAAGAAAGTGCTTCGACGGATCTTTTAGAGCCTAAGTTAACATAGGGCTATTGATCCCTCCCCATGAGCACGTTTATGACACAGTATTTGGAGCTGGGCTCTGGGGGACAGACATATACTTTGCTTTCCTTTCTTGACCCTTGAAATGTCCTGGTTCCTCACCATACCAGTTCCTCTTAGAAAAGTTTGGGGACGAAATACGTAGGAGATAAACCATATCTATTTTAAGGTTTGGAAGGCTATTTCTTGCCTTCATTTCTACTTCTCTTTCTTATACTGTCCATCTAGGAAACTGCACGATTCCACTGCTTCGTGCAATAATTATCTTGGGGCAAAAAATAGTTCATGTAACTGTCATGGGAGTTCTCACCGGTGCTTTTGGAAAGTCTCACTGGTGAGGTTCCATTGATCCCATAAATCTAGGGTGAATTAGAGTATGCTCTCTCTAGCTCTTTCTTTGGGTTCACAGGGGCACATGAAATTCCATTCTGATATTTGTGTGTTTGTTTTGCCTTCTGTGGAATTAACCCCACCTCATCCTCAACTGAGAGCTGGATACAAATATACAGTCTTTCCTTTCAGCAGATTGTATCTCACTGCTAATGGAATTCTTATGACGTGGAATGGCATTGTGTTTTTATGTAAAGTATGGGTTTCCTACAATCTTGACAGAGGTTTTAGTCTGATTTTCCTACATCATTCTTTGGCCTCTTTGGCCCTCTGGAGGGCCTTGATTCTAAATCTTAGCAGACAAAAAGTGAAGTGCCAGAATGATAATTCTTCATGTGAACTCTTTAGTCCTGAAGAATAAGAAGGAGAAAAAGATGAAAAACAAAACAGAGTGGGCACGTATGTCTAAACCAGAATCCCTGAGGGTGTTCCACAAAGCGTGCATTCTATGGGATGTTAAGTATTAAACTTTTTTTTTATTTTATTTTATTTTATTTTTTTCTTAATGGATTTTATTTCAATTATAGGTGTACATAAATCATCACAAGTCAATTTTACAGATTTTGTATCCCAAGCCCACAGTGCATCCCCCCACCCCCCAGATTGTCTTATTTGAAAAACCAAGGTTTTCCAAAGTCTGTGAGTCATTGTCTGTTCTACAAAGAAGTTCATTGTGTCTTTTTAGTTTCCACATGTAAGCGGTAGCATTGGGTGTTGCTGTCTAATTGTCTGACTGGTTTCAGTTCGCATGATAATTTCTGAGTC
This sequence comes from Catagonus wagneri, assembly GCA_004024745.2. Taxonomy (NCBI): domain Eukaryota; kingdom Metazoa; phylum Chordata; class Mammalia; order Artiodactyla; family Tayassuidae; genus Catagonus; species Catagonus wagneri. Next base: position 19,634,518 of record PVHT020000022.1, on the reverse strand, counting down.
CATCCATGTTGCTATAAATGTTGGTAATTCGTTCCTATTAATGGCTGAGTAATATTCCATTGTGTGTATGTACTATATCTTCCCTAGCTTAAGTATTAAACTTTAAAAGGTAGGAAAGTGAGATGAGTTTGAGAAAGCCTGGGTTAAAAAGTGTTAACCCAACTTTTTTTGTTTGCTTTTTGTGTTTTAGGGCCACACCCACAGCATATGGAGGTTCCTAGGCTAGGGGTCAAATCTGAGCTGTAGCCACCGGCCTATGCCACGGCCACAGTAACATCAGACCCAAGACACATCTGTGACCTACACCATAGCTCACGGCAATGCCAGATCCTTAACCTAATGAGCGGGGTCAGGGATCGAACCTGCAACCTCATGGTTCCTAGTTGTATTTGTTTCCGCTGTACCACAATGGGAACTCCAAACCCAACTTTTATTAAAAACTTCTCCGGACCTTTTAATATACGGATAAGCATTGTGTATTCACCGCCCCCGCCCCCCCCCAAAAAAAATAGAACATGTTACATTTCCCAAACTCGTTTATCCAGAGAGACCTCTTTCCTGGAACTAGGAATTTTTAAAATACGTGTTAGGAAATGTAGAGTCAAGCAGTGCTCTTGCAAATAAGACGTGCATTTTAAAGTAGCAAAATGTCCTGATAGTCTTCTGGTTTACTCACTTTTTCTGTGTTCTTTAGCAATTCAGCTGATATACCAGAGACTGTAATTTTTTTTAAACTTTCTCTCATTCTTGTTTGACTGATTTAAATTTTTTATTTTTAATTGAAGTATAGTAAGTAGTTCTTGTTGTGGCTCAGCTGGTTAAGGACCTGACTTTGTCCCTGGAAGGATATGGGTTCAATCCCTGGACTTATTCAGTGGGTTAAGGATCCAGTGTTGCTGCAAGTTGCAGCACAGGTCACAGATGTGGCTAGGATCCAGTGTTGGCATGATTGTGGCATAGGTCTGCAGCTGCAGCTCCGATTCAGCCCCTGGCCCAGGAACTTCCATATGTTGCGAGTACAGCAGTAAAAAGAAAAAAATATTGAAGTATAATTGATTTACAGTGTGTTAGTTTTAGGTGTACAACATAGTGATTCGTGTGTGTGTGTGTGTGTGTTCTTTTTTAGGTTCTTTTCCATTAGAGATTTTTTACAAGACGTTGAATATAGTTCCTATGCTATAGGTAGTAGGTCATTGCTGTTTACCTATTTTATAATTAGTGATGTGTTTCTGTTAATCCCATATTTCTAATACTGCCCCCTCCCTTTTCTCCTTTGGTAACTATAAGTTTGCTTTCTATGTCTGTGAGTCTGTTCCTATCTTGTAAAGAAGTTCATTTGTATCATATTTTAGATTCTGCATATAAGTGGTAGCATATGGTGTTAGTCTTTGACTTACTTCACATAGTATGATAATCTCTAGGTCCGTCCATATTGCTGCAAATGGCATTATCTCATTCTTTTTATGTTTGAGTAATATTCCATTGTGTATATATATACCACATCCTCTTTATCTATTCCTCTGTGGATGGACATTTAGGTTGCTATCATGCCCTGACTATTGTAAATCGTGCTGCTATCTTTTCAAACTAGTTTTCGTCTTTTCCAGATAGATGCCCAGAGGGCCTGTAGTTTTGTGTGGGCATCTGCAATGGTCCACAAGAGTTCTGGCCGCCCTACCAGAGTTCAGGGCAACGCAGGCTGCGTTTCCTGACCTTCCTTTGAACGTGGGCTGCGTTCGGTGCAAAAGAAGGGGAATGAATGTACTGAGCACTCACCCTGCCCCTAATGGAAGGGATCGATGCTTCCATCAAACCAGCTGTGGAGGGCCCTAGTCATACTTTCCAGATTTGTGTACATCCCGGGACAAGAGATATGCCACTTGTGTCGACACTGTGATTTAATTTTAAAGCAGGTGTTGGGCACTGTGTTGTCCAATTTTTACTTGACCCTAATCAAGCCATTTAACTTATTCTTATCTAAAGATTTATTCACCTTTCATCCACCATCTGTGCACCCAGCCATCTATCCATCCAACCCACTGAGTGATTGTGAGAATAAAATGTGTGAAAAGTATTGACAGTTAGAAACTTTAAGAACATTACCAAAAAAAAAGAAAAGTGTGATATCATTATCATTGGTCAAGAGATGTGTTGAAGAATTGTTTTCATCACTGACTCCTGAGGTAAGTGATTTCCCTTGTTCCACAAGATTTTTGGTGGAAAGAATAATCTTTACCCACTCATATGAATACTAGAGATTCTCTTTGGTTGAATGTTTGGAATGCTAACTAGATTTATCTCTGTCTCTGTCTCTTTCTGTCTCTCTCACACACACACAGTAAAGAGTATATTATAAAATGATAAAGCAAACATTATAGAGCACTTCCACCTTTCTAGGCATATATTTGCTTGTTTTATCCCTGCAACTCTATGTAGCGTCATTACGAACTTTATTGCACAGATGAGAAAACTGAGACACAGATCATTTAAGTAACTTGCCCAAAGTCACACAGCTAATAAGTTGCTGAGGTGGGATTTGAACTCACATGGTCTAGTTATGGAATCCATGCTGTTAACCACCACTATCTTCTATTGCCTCAGCGATATGCAGTGAGATACTGGAAGAGATACTAACTTCTAGAAATGGATTTGAATATTGATCGATGGTCAATTATTGATGTAGGACCCTGGACAACCCATTACTTGCCTGTCTCATTCCTGTGAAGTTATTTTATTAGATGTCAAGCACCTAATAGATACTAAGTAATAATGTGATCATACAATAGCAGTGACAGGTGTATCTGGTTTTGCCTTGAGATATGCCCTTTTTAATACTGTATTTAATGATTAAATGAAGATGATTATTTTTTCTCCCCTGTGCCCCTGTCCCACCCAGCCCACAAAACTCTTCGACCACATTTGCAAACATATGTAAAAGACGGGTTGGCATAAGGCATACCGGCATCTGTGACCAGCTACACAAGGACAAAACGGACTCTATAAATTGTTCAGTTCCACATGAACTATTTTGAGTGTAGCATTTAAAAATTTTAGGTAACTTTTGGGATTATCTGCTTTGGGTTTGAACCATGGAAAGTCACAAAAAAATAAGGCTATTCTTGCCATCTGCAAGCTTTCATATGGTTACAGAGACAAGTTATAGACGCACTCGGAAAGTTAAGAATGTAGCTATTAAATAAGAAGGCAAGAGGTGGCAAAAAGTCAGGTGCACTGGATGTTCATTCAGCGTCCTGGATTTGGGGACAAACAAGGTTACTAAGGGCTGGAGAAGCTTAAGGAGGCACATCAGAGTTGAGTTTTGGTGAACGAATGAGATTCTGAATGGTGAGGAGAGTATTCTTGGGAGGTGGAGGCAGCGGGGAGAGAGGGTTTGAGGGGAATGTAGTGAAAACACAGAGTGGGCATGAACGTAGCTGGAGACGTGTTGGTTCATTCAGTATTCATCTCCCCCACCAGAATGTAAATTCCTTGAGAGCAGAAATCATTGCTGATTTCATTTGGTGTACTTGGTTTCCAGTACAATTGTGTGGCTTGAAAGAAGCAATCCATAAATATGAATTTGAAAATGAATTAATGAATTAGAGAATAAGTGATATTTAGCTGTAGGTCAGAGGGTATGGCCTCTGCATTTGCCAACAAAACCAAATTTATTTTATTTTTGCTTTTAGGGCTGCACCCGCGGCATATGGAGGTTCCCAGGCTAGGGGTCAAATTGGAGCTACAGCCACCAGCCTATGCAACATGCATAGCAATGCCAGATCCTAGCTGTGTCTGCGACCTGCACCACAACTCAAAGCATCGCCAGATCCTTAACCCACTGAGCAAGGCCAGGGATCGAAACCTACGTCCTCATGGATCCTATCAGATTCATTTCTGCTGAGCCATGACGGGAACTCCAACAAAGCCAGCTTTAATTAACATCATTAAAATTCTCAATCCTGTATTTTCAACATCTAAAATAGAGCAGTGACTGCCTGCATCTACTTCATGGACATATCTCTAGGGTAAATAAGATATTGAATACTGTTCTCTCCAATATCTGAGAACTAGGCCTAGGTCATAAAACCACCCTTAGGGAGCCCCCTTTGTCCCTCATACATCGAGATGACTAGGAAAGACCTTTGTGACACTGCAGTTCCAAAAATGTAGAGTTCCAAAAAGCCTGCACTGGGTCCCATTCCCTGGGCCGGCCATGCACAAAAGGGGAGGCTGCGCACACCAGCCAGGCTGAAGAAGCTCCCTGAGCCCCTTACCTCTTGGCCAGGCCGTGCCGGGCGCGAGGACCATCTGGGTCATACCGCCTCTGTGGAATTACTCTGCCGTCTTCACGCACAGAATCGCAGTGGTGGTAGCGCTGCTAAAAAGCTGCAGATGTGATGATGGAAATAAAGTCTGTGAGGAAGAATTTACTCGCTTCAAAAGAGAACACTCTCCAGGGACTAGCCCTGCAAACTACCATTTGGGGCAGCAACTCTGCTAGATGTCTGGGAACGACAGCATCAATTTGAACAGACACATTTAAGTAAGGTTTTCTCATCAGTTTCTAGGATTCAGAAGAGCTTGGTGGGATTTTTTTTTTTTTTTGGTTGCTGAGGTAACTCGCCTCCCCATTCTCTGAAAGGTTGTGGATCTCCCACTCCTGACAAACGAGAAAAAAATACACCTGGCCCTGTTGTTGCCATAAATATTTAGATGATGAAAATTCTCTTAAATATTTAAAGAAACTGCTGAGCACAGCTTAATCATCTGATCGAGAACCCTCGATTTAAAACTTAAATGTCTGTTCTTCGGGAACAAAGCAGGTTAAACTGCCTTAAAAATAAAGTGCCTCGCAGTTGTATCGTAAAATCTCAACTGACATTAAGGTAATTGTGCTTAAGCACAATTTAGGGCCCTTTTGAATGTTTGTTCTAGACGCGATAATGATGCTATTTTTAATAGTCCAATGGTAGTTCAAAAGAAATAAACCTGTGTTCTTCACGCATGTGTCCTAAACAGAATCGTTGGGGAGGGGAAACGTAGTCCCAGAATACTCGATCTTAGCAAAACAGGACATTATGGGCTGTGGCATCATTATGTTTAAAAAGAAAGAAAAGCAATGGAATCTTCCATAGTCGGTGCTTGAATAGCCCAGAGTACTGTCAAAGTGACACAGAAGCTTCCTACCATGGCATGTCCAACCCAGTCATCTGGGACCCATGATTACAACGTAGATTTTCTAGCCTGTGCTGAATCTTTGCGGAAATTAGCAAGGTGTCTTTCCTGGTCAGATGCATCCAAACCCAGGGCACGTGGCTTGGCCCTGGTGAGCCTGGCCTCAGTTAAATTCACCCCCACCTGCCAGTGGGGGTGGGCACGCTGGTGCAGTACATACCTTGAGTGCCGCCCCCCACCCCCACCCCCCAGGGTTTTCTCGATCTGGACTTCTAGGCAGGACACGTCCAGCGTTCCCACCAGGTGCCCTGGGAACCACGTTACGTCAGACTGACATGCCTTTCACTCTGCTGGTACTTTTGAGTATGTGGTCTGATTAAGTCCACAGTGGTCTCTTGACCTTTGAGCCCCAGATTCTCAGAGCTGATGGCATGACTTCTAGAGTAGGAAGAGATGCACTGTATAGAACAGAAAAACCATTTCATTTTATCTTGATTTTAAACAATATTTGCAAATGTTTGCTGCTAGGGTTTTTTTTCCCCCCTTTTGCCGCTCTCTATAATGTTAATCCGAGAAAGCAAAGTTAAGTCAAACTACAATCTTCCTTTTTTAGTATCTGTCAACGGTGTAGAAAAATGTTGAGGTGTTCCCTGGTGGCCTAGCGGTTAACGATTAGGTGTTGTCACTGCTATAGCTCAGATATGCTCTTAGGCCCAGGAACTTCCACATGCCACAGGTGTGGCCAAAAAAGAAAAGAGCTGACATTCCATCACCACCTTATTCAGCCCTAATCATTTTGTTCCCCCCCGCCCTGGGATCTCTGCACCAGTCTCCTAACTGGTCTTCTAGGCTCTAATCTGTTCTCTCCTCCAATTCAGAAAGATGATGCTTTGATTCTCATACTAATGATGCTTCAGCGACTTTATCCCGGGTTGAGGAAAAGTCCAGACTCCTCAACATGGCGTGCCAGACCTTGATCAAAGCTCAGAGAGATCCCTCCATGTGAAAAGGCCAAGCCCTACAGGACTTCCAGGCCCTCTTCCAGGACCTGCCTCTCCTCTCCTTCCCTCTCCGACCACTTGGCCTTGTTCGTCCCTCCCACCCTCCCTAGACTTCGGCCACACTGGCTTCCTTGCTGGTCCCTCTCCCTGAGATGCTTTCCCCACAGCTGTTACATCGTGACTCGGAAAGTCCCCTCAGCCAGTCTTCCCTTGGTTACAGCATCCAACGTTTCAGCCTAGCCCCACCCCAGATTTTTTTTTTTTTTTGTCTTTTTGTTATTTTAGGACCACACCCATGGCATATGGAGGTTCCCAGGCTAGGGGTCTAACAGGAGCTGTAGCCTCCGGCCTACGCCACAGCCACAGCAACACGGGATCCGAGCCGCGTCTGCGACCTACGCAGCTCACGGCAACACCGGATCCTTAACCTGCTGAGGGATGCCAGGGATCAAACCCGCAACCTCATGGTTCCTAGTTGGATTCGTTAACCACTGAGCCACAACGGGAACTCCACCCCCAGATGTTTTAGATCCTCCTTCTCTAGCTTGTTTTCCTCCTGAAAAGTTAACATCTAACATAGCCCATGTTTTATGTAGCTGGCTTATTATTTTCCTCTTCCACCAGGACTTAAGTTCCATGGGTTAGGGGTTGGTGTGTTTCATCACTGTTAAGCCTTGGTGCCTAGAGGAGAAGCAAGGCTGCCCCAGGCCGTCAGTAAGGATGGGCGGAGTGAACGAGGCTCCTGCCTGCTTCTGCAGCCCCGCGTCCATCTTCTCCCGCTCCTGCCTGCTCCCAGCACCTCACTCTCCACATCCTCAGTGCCTTTTTCCTCGCTGCCGCCTCTCCTTTTGGGGCTTAGCCTCACCATCTCTCCTGGGCCCTCCTCTGTCCCGGCAGAGGGCCCCCTCCCAGCCTGCTACAGCCTACGTTGTCGTTGCCGTCTTCCTACCCTTCTGCCTGACTTTTCCGTTAAACTAGATGCGCTGTTTGCAGGCTCTGTGTTCAGTCCCCAGCCCCAGTAGGCGTGTCTTCAATGTTCACTAACTGAAGACAGGAGGGGAGGACGCCACTCTGGCACTGGAAAGTTATCTCAGCATTTCATTCGTTATCATCTACCATGAATTTTGTCATCTTCGTAATCTTCCCCAGAAACACCCTGGATGAACCAGTCCTTGGCTTCCTCTGATGCATCCCCCACCCCCACCCCGGGCCATTGCCTAACTAGCAATAAAAACTATTTTTATTTTAATACTGAACTTGGAAGAGGTACAGCGTTAAACCTCGGGTTGTTGGTCAGGGCAGATGAAACCTCTTACTGATTCTGCAATCTTATCAGGGCAGATAAAACCTTTTTCTGACTCTGAAATCTTATCAAGGTACACCAGCTAGGAAATGGATTATTTCAGGGACCTCATTTTGTGCATGTTTTCTGAAAAACACAGGTCCCTGGCTTTGCTGTCCCATATCAGTGTCATGAGTGCTTTCTCTGTGCACATTCTTTATTTTTTTGTTTGTTTTTTTGCTTTTTTTCAGGCTGCTTCCACAGCATACAGAGGGCTCCCAGGCTAGGGGTCGAATCGGAGCTACAGCTGCTGGCCTACACCACGGCCACAGCAATGCAGGATCTGAGCCGTGTCTGCGATCTACACCACAGCTCACAGCAACGCTGGATACTTAACCCACTGAGCAAGGCCAGGGATCAAACCTTCAGTCTCATGGTTCTTAGTTGGATTTGTTTCCACCTGCAACCTCATGGTTATTAGTCCGATTTGTTTCCACAGCGCCACGAGTGGTCCCATTCTTTGTTTCTTCAAGACAGGACTTATATGAAAACAAAGTGACTTAATCACTCTATTACAGTTTCCTCTGCGAAACTCTTGAATAAAAATGAAAGGAGCTGGGGAGTTCTCAGTCTGTTTCATTCTCTATAGTGTAGGTGACCAACAGGAAATATGATCACAAAAGCCTTAATGTAATGAATGTTATTTGCACCAATGAGAAAGAATGTCATCTTAGTAATGTCTGTAAAAAACTTACCTACATGTTAAGTTGAGTTAAGACTCGTCATTTCAGAGAGTCCGTGAAGATTTTAGAAGCTGTTTGCTCTGACTCATTTGCACTGATGCTTTACTACCTACTGTTAATTGAATCAACTTTATGGATATCTGGGTGGGGAAAACAATTGGACAGGACTGTCATCTCTAGAGGGTGGAGCTTTTCCTAGTTTTTGAATGCATGGTATGTATCCCTGAAAGATCAGAGGTACATCATGTGATTTCTCAATGGACCATAACTTCTCAGCAGGAACATCTTTACAACCTGCCAGGGTAAGTGTATATTAAATTCATGCTCATTCTGTGCTTTTGTTGCTTTGAGGAAACCATATGCATGAGCAAATCCCTCTTATCTTTTGTAGCCAGCACCAATCGTTAGCCAGAGAAGTGGTGAAACTTTACCAAAACAAACCAACCACAGATTTTAAGCCTTTTAAGTTTAAAATACATAGATGTGCATTCATCCTCCAAACTTTTGAGGTGTGGATGGTTGTAGTCATTGGAGTTCTAAATTAAATCCCTATATAAATGACATCTGTAATGTATCGCTAAGATTTTCACCTCTGATTGCTCTAAAGCAAACCTAGAATTTAGACAGGAGTAAATAGTTGTGGGTGCAGAGTCCTTAAGTCATTTTCACATGCCTTTCCCATGCCAATCTGAGAGCCTGGTTTTTTAGTTTATTTTTATTTTTGTCTTTTAAGGGCCACACCTGCGGCATATGGATTCCCAGGCCAGGAGTTGAATCAGAGCTGTAGCCGCCAGCCTATACCACAGCCACAGCAACGCCAGATCCAAGCTGTGTATGCGACCTGTGTATGGGTTAATGTCGGATCCTAAACCCAGTGAGCGAGGCCAGGGATTGAACCTGGGTCCTCATGGATACTAGATTCATTTCCACGCAGCCACAACGGGAACTCCTGAGGGCTGGGCTTTTTAAAAGTGGCCCATCCTTGTCAGTACTGTCCAAAGCATTCTACTTAAGTCTCTGTAGAAGGAACTTTTTATTTTACAATCATAGTTCAATGATTTTTATAATATTTCATTACATTATAAAACCATATAGATGAAACTTCAGTTCAGATCTGAAACAAAGAACTGACTGTTCACATTAAATAAGTCAGGAAAAACAGAAATGCATGGGCATAGTAGAGTGTAGTTTACACTCTAGTTTTGTTCATTTTATGCTGTGGATATCGATGTGTTAAGGAATTGTGATTTTGATAAATAAGGTACCATCAGCACGTGTGTCCTCATAATATCTTCTTTGTTCCTGTTTCTCTATAATTTAAAGACATGGGATTTAAACTGCAGTGAAAATGACTCTAAGAGACCAGTAATACACCCATCACAGTGTGTGTGTGTGTGTGTGTGTGTGTGTGTGTGTGTGTACATTCATGCACACACACAGACTATTGCAAGTGAAAAATTAAAATATATATATTTACCTGCTGCCTTGACTACCATCTCTTTCATTTTAATACGGCCCAAGTAAAGTTCTTTGTCTTCTCAAGCCTTCTTCGAGTTTCCCAGTCTCTTGCAGAATCACTGTCATCTCCTGAACTTGCAAGGTACTCAGTATAACCAGAGAAAAGTATTTGATTCTTAGCCTCGTTCCTCTTATGTCCAGTCAGTAACCAGATCTCGTCATTTCTGGGAAATGCGGCTTCCTCTTTATTTGAATGCCCACCCCCTCTTGTTGAGACCCTTATTGTTTGCTGAGTATGTTACCAAAATGGACTTGATTTTTCCCTTTGCCTCTGACTCTCTGCATCCATGAGGCCATGGTCACATCCTTCTTTCATAAATCCCACTGTCATCACTTCACTTGCTGCTCAGAATTCTCAGTGGCTTTTCACTAACTGCAACGTAAAATAAAGAATATTTGTCTTCGCTCTCCACGCCGTTCTTAACACAGTCCTCCTCTGAACCTGTGCTTCATCTCTGTGCCTCTGCTCACGCTGAGCTATTCGGCTTGTGGGGTCTCTGCTCCTGTAGTCTGCCTATTCAAATCCTAAAAGACCTCTCTTGATTTTTCTTTGCTGTGGAGTCCTCCACTAGGCTGTGAGCACCTGGAGGTTAGGGACTGTCGGTGCTGATGCGAAACCAGGTGAGCTGAATTTTGTTGTCAGTTAGCTAATTATATTTGTCTCCTCAACTGGAGAACGATCCCCTTGAGGGCTGGGACCCTCTCTTAAACTTTTCTCGTGTTGTATGTTCTCTTCATTGACCTAGCACCTGTACCAAGCACCTGACTTGGGAGACATACGAATGACCACACCTTGCTCCCTGTCCTCCAGACCAGAAAAGAGATACGTTCCTAAACACACACGCTCACACCCCTGATATTAAGTATAGTTGCTAAAATGTCTTCTAATGAAGGTGTGTATTGTAGTTAGATGTGAGTTTAGTCGAAGATGAGATTTCACTCTGATAACGGGAAGAAGAGCCTCTGACTTGGCGGCGGCAATATTCAAATTAGATATTAAATTAGATATTTGAATCTAGCTGCCAGTGGAAGAACAGAAAGACTTGCTTATTTGTTTTCTTATGCAATAACTTTTTCAAGAGAGGGATAAAGAGTATTGTGGATGAAGAAGTCACTAGGATACTTAGTAACTTGATCCAGTTCGCATAATTCACAGGTGGCAGACACACCTCCAGGACTCTGATTCCACCACCAGGCTTTCTGAGCGGTAAGTTCAGCTGGCTCCTCAAGTTCTGAAAAGATTCTTTGGTGTCACCTGAACATACGGAGGGATCTGAGTTTTTAGATAGTAAGAAAACTTTCAGCCCCCCTTTAGGTAACGCTCAAATCACTCAAGAAGTTTCCTTTTCAAAGGACTTCAAACCTGCCATGGAGTTAGTCGCTGGGGAGGAGAAAGGTATGGAACATAAAATATCAACTGAGAGCCTTTGAAGATGGTGATGTGTTTTTCTCCTCAGGATGCTAAATCACACATCACCACACATGTGCACGGAAAATGAAAAATGTCGGAAACGCATTTATGTAAACCATGGATCATATTTGCATATACAGCATTTCAGCTTGGCACTCCTGCCCTCAGACCCATAGTGACTGACGCTCTGAATCTTGCCTTTTTAAGGACTTCTCTAGTCCTAGGATTTTGCGTTATGTTAAAACTTATCTCAATGCGAAGTGAATTAGAGTTCTTAAAATATGGACCTGAGCTGTCTAATATTGTAGCCACTAACCACTTGTGTATTTAAACATGAATAAAAATTTAAAATAGATTCCCTTAGTTGTATAGCCATGGTTCGGGTATTCCATACCAAATTGAGATGGGTGGTAAAGATTAAAAAAACAGATTTTAAAAATTTATTGCAAAAACCAATTGTAAAATGGTAAGAATCTTGGTACTTGATTGTATGTTAGGCTAATATTTTGGACATGGTTTAAATAAAATAAGTAATTAAAATTAAACCTTTTTTTACTATTGTCACTTGAAAACTTAAAATTACATCTGTGGGTCACATATGTCTATTTGATAGTATTGAGTTCGATAACTCATAAGTTACTTTTTTTTTTTTCCAGGGCCGCATCCGTGGTATGTGGAGGTTCCCAGGCTAGCGGCTGAATCCGAGATACAGATGCCGGCCTACACCACAGCCACAGCAACGCGGGTTCCGAGCCGCATCTGCGACCTACACCACAGCTCACGGCATCGCTGGATCCTTAACCCACTGAGCAAGGCCAGGGATTGAACCCACAACCTCAAGGTTCCTAATCTGATTCGTTTCCACTGTGCCACAACAGGAACTCCCCATAACTTAGTTTTTAATCTCACTGTTTTCGTATGAAGGTTTATACTGACTGGGCTTATTAAACTTTGAAAATTGGGGTAAATTAGTAATGACTAAAATGATACTGACAATTTTGTGATTCCTAAAATTTTTTGTTTGTGACTTTGACTAAATCTACCAATCAGTTTTTGAGGAGTTGTTTTTTTGTTTGTTTGTTTTGCTAAAAAAACTAAGGTTTTTTTCCCCTGTTGAGGACTTTATCTTCTAAAATTGTTTTTGGCTTTAAGCTAGTTGGACTTTAACCTTTTCTGGTTGATTGGCTAGTGAGCAAGGCTAACTGAGTCTTAGGAATTAGGATTCAAATATTTCATAAATGCTTCTACTGTGGCATTTTTTTAAAATGGGAACTTACAGTCAATACAGTATCTAAGGGAGCACACTTAATCTGAAGTATTCGTAGGCTAAGCCCTGAATCCACATATTTTTAAAGATCTCTAGATAGAACCATGTATTTGCCAATTAGAAAAAATTTTGTTCCTTGCTGAAATATTTGACTTAGTAGCTTTCAAGTAGAAACACTGAATATTTCCACAAAGTTGCCTAATTTATTTATGTGGGTTCAAACTAGGTTCAGTGTAATTTTTCAGTTAGTTTAAGTGTAGGCGTGTTAGTGTTATATAAACCCCATTTGGCTATTAGTACTGTTGTCATTTGATTATTTAAAAAGAGATACCTCGAGCAGAGAACAGGCTTCCTAACTGATGAGCTGTTAATATTTTATTTTTTACGTTACTTGGAACATCAAGATATAGAATAGGTTGGGGGAGGGCTCTTGTGAATTTAATAGAAAATTAGAAAGCTTTCAAAGAAAAGGGCATTGCTGCTATTTGGGGCAAACCTGACTGAAACCATTTATAGTAAAACGCACGGAAATAGAAATAAAGGAAACCCAAAACGGTGCCTTTCTGTACCACGCGGGACGTGTAGTTTGTTAGGACAAAGACAAATACTGGATTTTGTGGAATAGAATCACACTGAGGCATGAATATTTTCCAGCACCAAACTGTCCCTTTTAAACTTGAGTCTTGTCCTGTTTCTCCGTGTGTGTAAAACATCCTTGGAATAGAATGGCTTCCTGGTGGTTTGTTCATGTGTCCACATTGGTTCCTTACTGGTCCTGCAGCCTTGTGAGGAGAAGCAAGAATGTTTCGCACCCCTCCTTTCCCTCTAAGGAAAACCTAGAGAAATGTTTATTTGTGAATAACCTCCTTTACTCAGTTATTCGGCTTTAGGGCTTGTACAGCAGTGGAAGTCTTCCTGGAGTCTCCAGAGTGACAGGAAAGGATCGTGTCTGAAGATAGCATGTCACTTTTTTTTCCTCCTAGGATGTGGCTGTGGTTCAGTGCTCTCTTTGGTCTTATTTGAATGGTATTTGATCAGTCAGACAAAATAATATTCAACTATTAATATCGTTCTGCTAAAACAGGTGAGGATAAAGATTTAATGTTCTCTTTTCCGTGCAGGGCTAGTGGCCGCCGTGCAGGCCTATAATAAAAGAGAAACAAATGAGGCAGCTCAAAATTATGGCTCTCCATGGCTTTTAGGTCTCTCATACATTTTTATAACACATATATCAGAACTTGTGAATTGTTAAATTGAGTTATTTTTTAATTCTATTGTATTCAAATATGGATCTGGAGAGTAACCTGTTAGGTTTCAATGTTCAGAACAGGCTCTCTCCTGGCCGACAGGCTTACAGCTCTTATTATGTCCTCTGGTATGCAGCCAGGCGAGGACCGGTGACCCCAGGACTCTGCTCCCTGTTGATTTTCAGGTACACTGGTGCCGCTCCAGCTCAGTCCTAGGCTCCCCTTCGTGCGCATAGGCAAACCGGTCACCGAGTCACCCACCTCTTTTTCTCATCGGTGAAAGGGGGGTATGGAAGGTGTCACTTCTAGACTCCCCAGTGGATTTAAAAAACAAAAATTAGATTAAAGATGTCACATGAACCTCTCACATTGCTACTGTTGAATATTTATACTCCCGCAGGAGAACTTTAAGGAACGGGAATCAAGTTGTAGCTCAGCTATTCCAGAGCCTGATGTATCAGTAAATGTTTGTGGGAATGCCCTTTTGCCAAAAAGCTGGTAATTATGGAGTTCCCATCGTGGCTCAGTGGTTAACGAATCCGACTAAGAACCATGAGATTGCGGGTTCGATCCCTGGCCTTGCTCAGTGGTTTAAGGATCCTGCGTTGCTGTGGCTGTGGCGAAGGCCGGCGGCTACAGCTCCTGTTAGACCCCTAGCCTGGGAACCTCCATATGTCGCGGGTGCGGCTCTAGATTTAAAAAAAAAAGGCTGGTAATTAGGGTTTAAGGAAGCATCACTCAAACTAACTTTATAAAGAGACTGGGAACATTGTCCAGCCCTAGCACTGGCAAGGTAATAAAATGGGCGTATAGTGGTTTGGGTGTAGGAAATAACTTAAAATGCAGGATGGGTTCAAAAGTGGTTCTCATTGCCCCAAGCTGGAAACATACCGCAGCCTCAAACACTGAGTCTCACAAAGCCAGGGACGGTGATATTATTATTACCTCGAGAAGTATTGCTGCTGCCCTAACACTTAGAAGTGGCTGGGATCCGACGCTCAGGTCTTCATTTTTGCATTAGACTCTTTCTTGCTCCAGATTGCAGTTGGAGCACCAGAAGAGGCCAGGATCATCCGAAGCAGATGGGTCGCCAGGGCAGGTTGTTCAGACTTAGTAAAGTTCTTTGCATTAAAACGAGCATCCCGAAAACACATTAGCCTCCCAGCATAGGAATGGGAACACGCGCAGCAGGAAGCCTGCCTTGTGGGGTCTTTAGGGAAATCTTGAGTGCTTTGGACTGATTTATTTTCAGAGGGTTTGAAGTAGATCAGCTCAAGAGAAGATGGGAGCATTAAAGATGGTGGGAAAGCAAAATATCTATCTCCTTGTCCCTCCCAATCAGTGGTCTCTCTGGAAAGCCATCACAAGTACACATTTTGGAGTAAAGTTACGGATTTCATGGAATACGCTTTTATTTATTTCATTTTTGTGCAAGCTCTAACAACGTGGGATGAGCCCAGCGGGGTGTAGGACCAGCCCTGACAGAATCTGTATGGTGCCTTGCCTGGGTTAATGCAGAGTTGATCTCTTGTCAAATTAAGCCGAAACTGCAGAAGGCTGGTAGCTTTGCAATGGATTTGGCCTCTGCATCCAGAATGACCCACAAACCAGGACTTTGAATCACAGATGCTTAATGAGCATTCCTGACCCAAGTTGACACACACACTCAAACTGGCCTAAAAAAGACATGCCAGAGCAGGAGGAAAGCCCAGTTAGAGGGCGCGATGCGTAGAGATCTCACGTACCCAGCTGGGAAACCGCTGCTTTTTCCAGCTCAGAACACCTGTGTTAGATGGTATTAGAAATAATCATTTAGACCAAGGCTGAGTTCCCTGGAACTCTCTCAATGAAAACAAAATTATTATGTGGTTTCAGAGAAAAAGAGAATCAGAAATACTGTGTGTGTGTATGTAATTTTTCCGGAAGCTGAGGAGCAATGAGTTCTCCTTTGTTAAGGGATGTTATGAAACCACCTCAGCCCTCCTTTCGTACAGTGGTTGTAATTATAACCACAGGGATATTGTGTTCTCAAACAAACATTCAAGCTCCATGATACCAGGTTGCCTGAAGCCAAGCTTCACATATGGATGCACGGAACAATGCCTCTTAGTAATCTCCCCGTCACTTGTCATTGGCCTTCCCCTCTCACAGTGGAAATGTCTTTATAGTCTGTGCCTGGCATATTGCTTTTGTTCATCTTGGGTTCATCGTGTCTGCTTTCAACAGTGAGAAGGTCCCGGTGCTTGAGATACAGCACCTGAAACTTAAGGGCTTGATAGGGTGTGCACACACACAGAAAGAAGTGCTTTCTTTCAGGAATGTCCTCATGGTGCAGTTGTGTGCCATTAGAACAGTGGGAAAGAGGAAAATTAGATCCACTTGCACGCCAGCCCGCTCGGTTTTTTAACACATGATTATTTTATTGGGGTGTACATTAATTAATCCTGAAATAAGATCCTGTGTGACACTCGAAGTTGTGTTGAGTAGCTCAGAGTTTAAATATTTTAGTTTTACAACTCTGTTATGCTGGCAGCCAGCAATGGTGTCTCGGAGAAGTCAGCATATGAGCCCTGCTTGTGATGACATCTGGAAAGCTTGTTTTATCTATAAGCACAGTTGTAGACAAATGAAAGCAGACAGATGTAAGGCTGGGGTGGCATCTTCGCCTCGAGCACTCTCTGGCTGTACATTTTCCAGTGTGTCAAAAACAGGGAGCTTTTTTTCAGGGGTGGAATAAAAACATTCTGTCACATCCATACCCCAGCTACTGTGCTGCCTTTCCTGAGCTCTGAGGTGTAAAATGGCATGTATTGTTCAGAATGTAACAAGAGCAGGAGGTGAGTTAGGAAGACGTGCCCGAGTAGAAAGGGTACTTGACACAGAGGCGAAAGAAGGCAAGGTGTCCTTTTAAGTTCATTACAACCCCTGTCTCCCAGAAGAGCCAGGAAGAATAAGAGAATTATCAGAAGGGGATTTGGAGTTCCAGGTATATTTTCTTCTCTTGCCGTTATCTCTGTCAATGTGTACAGCACCCACTGTGTACAGAGGGGCGTCCACCTAGTGGTGTATGTGAGCGGGTCCAGAGGTAAACTTTTTAGGGTAGGGTTGTGCTTGAAGATGAGAACTAGGAAATCCTGAGAGTCCGTGACATCCTGTCTGGTTGGCTTACGAGTCATTTTGCTCTAGAATCATTCTTCAGCAAATTTTAGACAAGTGTAGTTTGCCTTTTGCCGCACTCTTCTTTCGTTATTATAGAAATAAGCATCCTGAGTTCCCATCGTGGCTCAACAGAAATGAATCTGTCTGGTATCCATGAGGATGTGGGTTCGATCCCTAGCGTCACTCAGTGGTTAAGGATCCAGCGTTGACTTGAGCCGTGGTGTAGGTCGCAGATGTGGCTCAGATCCAGCATTGCTATTGCTATGGCACAGGCCAGCAGCTACAGCTCTGATTCGACACCTAGCCTGGGAACGTCCATATGCCATGGATGTGGCCCTAAAAAAAGGAAAGAAAAAAGAAAAGAAAAGGAAAGAATAAAGAAAAGAAAACATCCCTTATTGTAGAAATAAGAATATATACATGCACCCCTCCATATTTGCTGGGATTTGGTTTAAAGCAGAGACTTTTCAAAGTTCTGACCCTCCAGCAGCAATAGAATTTACTTACTACTGTGAGTGTCAAGTTCATCTTTTCATCTCTGGGGACCGGCTCATTTCATGGTATATACCATCTGTGCCATGCATCTTTGGCCAATTATTGTTGAATGTTTTACTGAAATTTTAGGAAACCAAATATGGTCTCATTGAGCATCTGTTTAAGAACTGGACTGCCCACATGCAGCACAAAATGCATCACTTTGTAGTACTGGAGCCTTGTATGTGAGGGAGCCATGCAGATACTTGTAATTTGAGAGCAGTGAAATAATGGACCTGAAAAGAAGGGAACAGTGTGACCTCAGAAAGTGAAATCCATTCAGATGCTTAGGACAAAAGCTCTCGGCTCAGGCAGCAAGTTTTCTTTTTTCAGTGGCTCAAGGTGGTTGAAAACATCTTTTTTCTTTTTTCTTGCGTTCTTTTCAGCAATACAGTTGCATTATGCTATTAACAGGGGAAAACACAGATGTCCATTTCCTGTCCCATTCCCACCACGCCATCATCAATCCTTTCAAAGTGCATGGTGCTGAGAGCCACTGAGCCCTGGTGAGTGCCTTTGTGTATACAAAGTGGCACTTTTTTGTTTTACATGCTGTTAGGCGTGGTAGAGAAAATATACGTGTAATTGAAAATGTACAGCAAATTGCCATTTGGGCCTGTAAAGGCTAAATGGTCCAGTCAGATGGATCGTTGGGATTTTAATAACACCTGAGTGAACCTCTGAGCCAGCCAAGGAAAGCCCCTGGACCTTTGCATGACTTTTCACTTAAAGCTGCATGTGAGTCCAGCAACCCCATCGGTGTTCTTTGAAACCCAGTCTGGCCCCAGGTATCTTGGACTCTGAATACTGTAGTGATTGACTCCTCTGAGTTTATTCGTATGACTTAGGACTGCAGAGAGGAAGGAATCTTTTCTTGATTCTTGGCATCTTGGCTTTGCCTGACAACTTTAGGATGAGAGGTAACAGATTTGTAAATTGTCTGCAGGCCACGGAGTTTGATAACCAGGAACATTTGATGTCACATCATCCTTCCAAAACCGAGAGCCAGAGAGTCAGTTTTCTCAGTCCTCTTCCTCAATGGCAGCTTATAATTTTGAACTGTTAAAATAGAGACCATAATTTCTTCTGTGTCATTCATTCCAATAGAAGAGGAGATTTTCCCCCTCTTGGTTTGAGTTTCCGTAGCTGAAATAGTTAGAGTAATTTTTAAATGTTTGCTAACACTATTGGATTGACATATGATGGCCAACAGGGACCTTGTGCTGATACCAATTTGATTTGTTTATAAATTAAACAATTCTGTTAAATCTTCTATAGTACTCTTTAGTCATCTTGAATTAATCAGATATATCCTTTAAGGTGCCATCTCCTGGAAGGCTGTGTTTGGCCAAGATTAATATTATTCTTTGGGCAACATTAAAGCAAAATTATGGATCCCCTCATGGTGTGAGTAAATATTAATTTTCATTGATATATGTTGATCTTGTATTATCATTATTATTATTGACAACACGTTTTGGAGCCTATAACGTGCCACCTAGTGTTAAGTGTTTTACTCGTGTTTATTGAGTACTTGTTACATTATTATAGGCACTTGGACATAGATTATCCTATATAATTCTCATCGATCCTCTAAAATTGGTGCTACTATTATATTATTACCCCCATTTTGCCCATGAGAACACAGATTCAGAGAAGTTAACTTGCTCAAGATGACACATCTTGGAGTTCCATTGTGGAAATGAATACAGCTGGTAACCATGAGGATGCAGGTTCAATCCCTGCCCTCTTTCAACGGGTTAAGGATCCGGCGTTGCCGTGAGCTGTGGTGCAGACTGCAGATACAGCTCGGATCCCATGTTGCTGTGGCTGTGGTGTAGGCTGACAGCTGTAGCTCTGATTGGACCCCTAGCCTGGGAATTGCCATAGGCTACAAGTGCGCCCTAAAAAAGGGGAAAAAAAATCACAGATCTTCTTTGCATATTGCACTGTGTAATGTATGTGTGTATGCATGGATTTGATTTTTCAGCAAAAAATATTTACTTTCTATTTCTAATTAACATTACGTGCCCCATACATGTCTTTTTTTTACTCACCAACAAAGTAATCATTGATGGATTTCAAAGAAAATGCATTGAAATCAAGTATTGGTTCAATTTCCCAACTGAAAATAACCAGTCGGTTGCTAAGTTGGCAGGACATTCATTTATGATAATGACTGAAGTAGGAGTTTTCTGGAGGCACAGAGTTTTTTGGTTTAATAGAGAGGCAGTACAGTGGGTTGGTTGGCCCGCAACCTCAGGATAGGTTGGCGTTTGAATCCCACCTCTGCCCTGGAACTCTTTGCGCTTCCCGTTTCGTATCTTGAAAATGGTGCTGATATTAATGGTCCATATCCAGTGAAAATATTTCATGCACTGAATGAGCTAAAATATGCAAAGCACTTATACTGATAGCTGCCACATAGCAAATACTGTAGAGAATTAGCTGCTATCATTATTTTGTGGCACTTATTGTGATAATGTTTTAAGCTGACCCGTGGGGGACCGCAGGCAGCTTGCAAGTAATTTTTTAGAAACATTTGGAAACTGTGAAAGGTAAGTATTCTTCCAAAGGTTAAATTATTACAGATAACATTTTGCTATCTTTCTGCTGAGCTGTTAAAATAAACAGATAAACAACAGCAGTGACTCTACGGAGGGTGCATAAAGAAAGAGTTTAGAGCTCAAAGGCACATAAGATTATATTCATCTAAATTAAGCATTTGAAATGTTTATATCTATACTTTAAAAATGAGTGCTGACCCAGTGATATCAGGAATTTTTCCCCCTGAAATTGTAAATTCTATGACTATTGTCTCATGCTGATCAATGATACATAAAAAAAAAAAAGACTCTTACAAGCAAATATAATAAAATGATACAGAATTTACGTGGTGGGTTCATGGATCCTTACTGTACAATTCCCTCAATTTTTCTATACGCTTGAAAATTGTAATAACAAAATATTGATGGGGGGAGGAGACTCTTACAGCTTTTCGGTCACGGAAGGGAAGATCTCTGAAGCTTGAAAACCTTCCAGAGGTGCTGTGTTCTCAGGATGCAGGTGGCTGTCCACATGGTGGGACACGCATCCAGGACACACTCCATGAGCTCCCGTTCCGGTCTAACTGGGAGATGTATTTTTCAATCACCAACTTTTCCCTATTTTGAGTCTTTTTGTCTCTTTTGGTGTGACTGGATTCCTATTTGCATTTTGGTCATCTGCTTAATATCAATGTCATGCTGCTTTTCTCTAGTCAGAGATCTCCAAGAAGGAGCCAGGAAGCCCGGGAACCACAAGATAGTTATTTCCATATAATGACACCCTTACACAATGACATTCCTTTGTAACCCCGTAGAGTTGGCCAGGAGATTCGTGTTTAATGTGGCGCTCACGTATGCTGAAGCTAATAAGCATCTGTACGTTAGATGATCCATACTTATTACATCTAACAGTTCTTTCATCTTGTAATTTGTGTTCAAAGATGCTTTTAAGAGGACTGTGCGGTGCTACACTAACACTGTTCACGGAAGAGGGAGATCAGAAGTTAGGTTACAGGAGTTCCCTTCATGGCCCATGAAGCCGAGTAGGATCCACGAGGATGCAGTTTCGATCCCTGGCCTCATTGGTTTAAGGATCTAGCATTGCTGTGAGCTGTGGTGTAGGTTGCAGATGTGGCTTGGATCTGGCATGGCTGTGGCCGTGGCATAGGACGGCAGCTAGCCACAGCTCCAATTCAGCCCCCAGCCTAGGAACCTCCAAATGCCGTGGATGTGGCCCTGAAAAGACCAAAAAAAGAAAGGTAGCATTTTATCACCATCCAGAATTTAAGTATTAAGTTGAAAACATTTGTATTCTGTGTCATATATGCCATGTGCCTTTTTAGGAAAAAGTGCATTTGCTCATTAACTGCAGAACTATGGTGATGCTGTAAAATATCCACTTCTCTGTGCTACGCAGACCACATCTGGAATCTTGCACTTAATTTGGGGTATCACATTGTATGAAGAGCACTGAGGAATCCAAGTGCGACCACCAAGAGTGACCAGGGCAGTGAAAGGTCTACAGACAAAGCGCTGGCAGATCAGTTGAAGACCTGACAGTGTTTGGTCTGGAGAAGAGCCTGACAGGGTGACCCCCCCCACAACTTCCTCCGCATCTGTAAGGCCTCCACATGGACCAGGAAGCATACTGACTTGGTTGATGGCTCAGTGGACCGAAATTGATAGGAAGGCAGATTTCAGTTCGGTAGAAGGAAAGTACAGTGTTCAGAACTGTGAAACACACTGCCTCATAATGGAATGAGCCAGATGCAGCTGGTTTTTTTGAGCTTTTGATTTTTTTTTTCTGCCAGACACTCCTGTCATCTGTTGCAATCTGTGGAAGGATGCAGGCACCCACCCAAGGTTTTTTCTGAGAACGATGCTTTTTGAGCACTTACAGAAAGATGTGCTAAGTTCAAATAAGGGGGCAACATACCTCCCACACAAAAGCAGAGACACGTCTTTGTCCTGGGAGTCAATTCTAGAGTAAGAGCTAAAGAATGTTTCTTTCCAAGTCTGCTCTGGACTTGTCTGTCTTTGGGGGAGCACTTCAGGGAAAGTCCACATCCTAAGTCAGGATTCTAATATAAAGAACTATATATATTAGGAGTTCCCATTGTGGCTCAGCCGTTAACGAGCCCAACTAGTATCCATGAGGATGTGGATTTAATCCCTGGCCTTGCTCAGTGGGTTAAAAATCTGGCATTGCCATGGGCTGTGGTGTAGGTGGCAGACGAGGCTTGGATCCTGCATTGCTGTGGCAGTGGTGTAGGCTGGCGACTACAGTTCCAATTCAACCCCTAGCCAGGGAATCTCTGTATGCTGAGTGTGCGGCCTTAAAAAGACAAAAAAAAAAAAAGGAAGAAAGAATTAGATTAGATTTTATTTAAAAACGGCAATTCTGTCATGTTAATACTGAAATGAAAATATGTAATATTTATCTTTTCTTCCTATGTATTTTATAAAGTTCTCTTTTTTTAGAGTTATAAGGAAGTAGCATGGATATACTAAGTGTGTCCTAATGAAGGTCTTAGTTCTTCAGTGTGTTTGAAAGTACAAGAAAATCAGGCGTTTTTGTTTGTGTTGGAGAGGTAAACACAAACAAAAATTCAAAGATGAGATGCTTACACAACAGATCAAGAGAATGAGAATAAGCCTTGTCTGAGTTCCTGTTGTGGCTCAGCAGAAAGGAACCTGACTAGTATCCATGAGGATGCAGGTTTGATCCCCGGCCCCACTCAGTGAGTTAAGGATTTGGCGTTGCCGCAAGCTGCAGTATAGGTTGCAGACGTGGCTCGGATCCTGAGTTGCTGTGGCTGTGGCGTAGGCCGGACCCTAGCCTGGGAACTTGAATGTGCCACACCTGTAGCCCTAAAAAAAGAAAAGGAAAAGAAAAACCAAAAGAATAAGCCCTGTCTTTTTGCAAAAAAACAAAAATGTTTGACTACGTAGTAAGATGACCTTGTCTGCTGCTGCTTATAGGTTTTTAAGTCTTGGTTTGTTAAAATTAAGGAGAGTTGGTTTTCTGGGGAGTTTTGTATATTTCCTTACCACATATTTATCAAGGCATGTTTGTCTTGAGAAGCACATACTAGAAACTGAAAAGCAAAGTGCTTTCCTAAGCTGAGCGATCTTTTGACTGTTCTTCCAAGAGTGGCCTTGCCCTGTCTTGTGCTCGCCTCTGTCTTTTCTGCCCCAGCGGAGTCATGCGATGGTTGGGACACCCCTCTTACCAAGTTCAGGTTGAGTATTGAGAGCCCCCGTGAGGGCTGTTCCTACTTTAGCTTTCTTCTGGAGCCCACATCGCTGCCAACAGACCTCACTCTGTTCCCTTCCCACTGCAGACACATGTAAAAGCCACCAACGGTGAAGTTTTTGTGCATTGCAGAACCAGTACTTCCTATGATTTCAGGAACGGTCCCCTTGTAACATGAAAGAGCTAAAGAAAACGACAGGAGCTTGGCATGTTTGGGAAACCTATCAAGAGACAGTGGTAGATGAACTCAGCATTCAGCCATTTAACAAATGTCCTGAGTTCCTACTGTGTGCCAGACGGAGCCGCTGGATTTTGGAAGTTAAAATGGTGAGCGAGACAGGTGTGGTTCCTGCCCTCGTGGAGCTTGCACACCACTGAGGGGAGGTGGTGTCAACGTATATAGTACATACGAATTCCCATAAATTATTTATTTATTTATTTATTTATTTATTTATTTGCTTTTTAGGGCCACACCCGCGGCATGTGGAGATTCCCAGGCTAGGGGTCTAATCGGAGCTGTTGCTGCCGGCCACAGCAAGGGCCACAGCCACAGCAACGCCAGATCTGAGCCGCGTCTGCAACCTACACTGCAGCTCACAGCAACGCCGTGTTGTTAACCCACTGAGCGATGCCAGGGATCGAACCCACAACCTCATGGTTCCTAGTTGGATTTGTTAACCACTGAGCCACGACGGGAACTCCCCATAGATTCTTTAAACACACACACACACACACACACACACACACACACACACACAGGCCCAAGTCACCCAGGGGACTTGTGGGCTTGCTTCCCTGATAAACTGAGCTTTGAGCAGAGGTCTGAAGGATGAGTTGCAGCTCTTGAGGGCACGGGCAGCGCTGGGCGTTTACAGGCAGGAGGGCGCCGGGCCCGCAGGGAGAACTGGCCTGGCGGGAGCGTCCCTGGTGTGTTGAGGGGAGACTCAAGGGCAGTGGAGGGTCTGCCTTAGAATGCACATTTCTCAGCTGCCCTGTTGCTGTTTCACTCGGCTTTTTTTTTTTCCCCAAAACTTTCCCCGGATTATCACCCACAGGGGAGAATATGCTGTTTTTTATTCTAATGAGTCCTAATCCTCCATTATTTCAGATGATGACCACTCCTAGAAGCGGTGGTGTCACTGTCTCAGCTCGGGATGGCAGATCTTCAGGGAGAAGCCCTTTCTTTCAGTTTTTAATGGTGGATAAAGCAGAACTCCTACTGCTCCTCGGCTTCCCCTCCAGGCTGCCCCGGGTATGGAGTCGATAGCAGATCTTTTGGACACGGGAATTGCCTCACTGTTGACAGAAAGACACGGTGAATTTGATTAAATTAAATTAGGAGCATGTGTATGCTTGACAAAGTGAGCTAATGAAGGAAAATGCATCAAAAGGATTTATGGTGAATTGATTAAAATTTTTCTCTGCAGAAAGCCCTTCCGGCTTAACGCGTGG
This sequence comes from Catagonus wagneri, assembly GCA_004024745.2. NCBI lineage: Eukaryota > Metazoa > Chordata > Mammalia > Artiodactyla > Tayassuidae > Catagonus > Catagonus wagneri. The sequence goes on along the minus strand of PVHT020000022.1, from coordinate 19,609,927 downwards.
AATTCAAAGGCTCTGGGTGCTTGTAGACCCTCCAGGCCCTCACTTGCCTTTCCAGTAGGCAGGGTGGGGACGCTGCTGTCCTCAGAGCGGTTGCCCTGTCTGCAGCCTGCTCTGTGGCAGGCAAGAGTATTCCCAACCTGCAGTCTGAACTGCATGCAGGGAAAGAGGATAAAAGACACTGTTTGATTTATTAATTTCTAGTGGATTAGAGCTACAAATGTTTGCTGTGTTTTTAATTTGAGAAGTAGAGAGAATCACAGCAGCTTTTAATTATGCATTTTGTGTAATGCAGCTCTGAATGGAGCAGAACAAAATTAAAATTGTGGATCAAATACTAAATCTGAGTGGATGCGAAAGTGAGCTGTAGCGTAATGCTAATGGTTTTGCGTCTTCCTGGCCTTATGTCAATAATGGCTCTAATCACATTAAGTAGAGAGCCCATTAGCTTTTTCTTTGCAGCAGCATGCGCCATAGCAACATACTGTGAGTTCTGAAATAACTTTTGACATACTTTTAAAAGCATTGCCGTGTTCGGGCTAAGAGGCAAGTATATATAATGTGCATGTGCAGACGCTGTTGTGTTCACAGAGCCGTGTGTGCGGTGATGATTTTTGTTCGATTAGGCGTATTAACCCTACCTCACATTTCCTTGGAAAAATGCAACCTAGTACTCTTATCTTGGTACGTTTAAGAGTTTAGCTGCTATTTTCATGAGATTAACGTTTTAGTGGAATTTGCTGTGGTATAAAATCAGTTCTATTTGGGGAGTTCCCTGGTGGTGCAGTGGGTTAAGGCACTGTCAGTGCTGTGGTTATGGTCACCGTTGTGGCACAGGTTCGATTCCTGGCCCCAGGAACTTCCACATATCATATGCACGGTCAAAAAAAAAACTGATAAACTATTATAGCGACATGGTTAGAGGGAAGGAAGGCCTTTTGCTGTTTCCTTTCTTTGATCTGTTCTCAAATGGCAAGGCGTTGTCTGACACCCCTATATAGTTCTAGGTGTCAAGGTTAAAGCTAGAACAGAGAAGTCCGGTTGAGGTTCTTTTGCTTTCATGCCATTTCAGGTCTGATTTGGCAGAATGCTTCGTGCTTCTGAGATGAGCTTAGCATGGGTGTCCCTCCTGGGTATTCTTAGCCTGGGAGGCTAGTGGCTAGTGGTATGTGAATAGCTCTGTCAGTAGTAACGTGGAACAAATACTGAGTCTTTTAAAACTTTCAAACAATTTAAAAAATTTTGGAGGAAGTATAAAAACTACTTTTGTTTGTTCTTGCACCCTGAGAAAATAAATTGGGAAGCTGATGAAGGAATTTCCCAAACAGCTGTGTCACAGAGACACTTTATTCTCAGTATGTATATAACCTGATGACTTACCCTTCTCCCCAAACCTTCACCCAACCAATGTCTCCCTGGCTTACCGGCGCTTTCTCCTTCCTACCTCTTCTATCTAAATGTCTCCTGTCCCCCACCCCACCCCACTATGCGGTTGCTTCAGCTTCCAAATAGCCCTGGAACTCACTCCTTCCTCTCTACCCCTACTTGTCTCTTGCCTGTTCTCATGATAAAGTTCTCTTTATGCTGCATTATGAATGACTTTTAAGAAAGCGACACATAATGATGTGTATGTAGAACTGATTTCTTTTTTGCCTAAGAGGTGTCTTTTTAAGTTGGGTGCATCTTCCTAACTTTGATTCAAGACGCATAATCAAGGGTCAGCGACATTAAATTTTACTGCTGATCACCGTGCGGTCAGTTGATGCAGTTACAAAGTATAATTCTCTCAGAACTTGAAAGCAAATGCTACTCAGTCAAGAGTTGGGTATCTTGTCTGTTTATCTTTGGTATCAAAGACCAAGAGTATTTGGAGAAACATCACACAGGTTTTAAAATTATTCAGACAAGCTGTAATGTCACATGACCGCTCCCCCAAATGGGTAAGACATTACTCACTGGATCTTAAGACATTTTAAGTACTTAATCATCATAATACTTTAATGAGATAGTCAGGAATGAAATTTAAATCACTTTAAATTGGGGCAAGGAAAGGTGAAGCGACTGCCCAAGTTTGCTTTGACGATGGTTGAACTAGGATCAACTGCAGCCGTAGCTGCCTTTTAATTTTTATACAATAAAGGATACTTCCACTTAGCCTTTTAATTCAGAAGAGTTAACTTTAGTTCCTTAAAGAAATCCTTAGGTGTAGCACTTTTTCCTTTGCAAAGCACTCTCAGGTTTATTTCTCATTAGAAGCCAATGAGGGGAAAAGGTAGGGTCCTCTTCTAAAGATGAAGACTATGACACGTGGTTTTTCATGACAGACGCTAAACTTTGCCAACTCGCGGTCCATGGTGTTGCGTTACATCCTGCAGCCAGGATGGCTTCCCTTTTCTTTTTTCTTTTTTTTTTTTGTCTTTTTCCCTTATCTAGGGCCACACCCGCGGCATATGGAAGTTCCCAGGCTAGGGGTCTAACAGGAGCTGTAGCTGCCGGCCTACACCACAGCCACAGCAACGCGGGATTCGAGCCACGTCTGCAACCTACACCACAGCTCACAGCAACGCCGGATCCTTAACCCACTGAGCAAGGCCAGGGATCAAACCCGCAACCTCCTGGTCAGATTCGTTAACCACTGAGCCACAACAGCAACTCCATGGCTTCCCTTTTCTGCAGAGATGCACCATTCCACAGGGACAGTCATCCTGTCTGAGTGCACAATGGAAAGGTTTCGCCTCATGGGAGAAGTAGCAGCCATCGGAGTTGCCCATCCAGTAACTTGCCCAGCCCCCAGGGGTTCTCCTAGGTTGGGCTTCTCCTAGGTTCTCCAAGGTTGTTGCCTCCCTTCTGTCTAGATCTGCCTTGAAAATCTGCCATAGTTACAGCTTCCACCTCGGGCTGGATGACCCGTGTCTGATTCCCATGCATCTGCCTTCCTTCTGCACCACAGCCCCACACTTTCACATGTCCACTGACTTGATGCCAGATGGCATGGTCAGCAAATCCATATCAACATAACTAGAACTGAATTCTTTTTAATAATTTACCCCCTTCCCCAAGTAGCTATTCCTCGTATCTTCTCGCATTGGCCTTTCCTTTATCATTCAGGAGAGCCTCCAAAGGCTGGGTTCTGTGGTGTGTCTCCCCGTGGTTCTCCAGTTTGATTAAAAACAGCTTTTGCCTCCGAGAGAATGACACGAATAAGTACTCTAAGATGTGAATCATCCTTGTACCTCGGAAGTTTCGCTGTGTTTGAAGCCTCGAGACTGGTTCAGGTCTGAGGGAATGGGGGACCCAGTTGGGAAGGAGGTAGAAGGTGATGGAACAAAGTGCCTTTGTCTGCATATTTGTTCTCACAAGAGTGCGCAACTGAGTAAAGGGGAGTAGATAATATGCAAGAATCCAGGTGAGGATGGAGCAGTCAGGCCATGTTTAGCAGGCATAGATCTCCGGAGTTCCTGTGGTGGCACAGCGGTAACCCGACTGTTATCCGTGGTGATGCAGGTTCGTTCCTGGCCTCGCTCAGTGGGTTAGGGATCTGGTGTTGCTGTGAACTGAGGTGTACGTTGCAGATGTCGCTCGGATCTGGCGTGGCTGTGGCTGTGGCGTAGGCTGGCAGCTACAGCTCCACTTTGACGCCTAGCATGGGACCTTCCTTATGCTGCAGATGTGGCCTTAAAAAGACAGTGAATCAAGTAGATCTCAGTTTTTCCTAGTTTCCATCATTCTCTCTGTCAGACAAGTGCAGGGCAGCATGCTTTGTGAACTGTTACCATCTTTTCTGCCCACGCTCCCATGCCCCAGCTCACTCATTCCTCCCTCTAGGAAGAGGGAGGGGGAAAGAGGAGACAGATATAGGAGAATTGAGGTTATGTACCCAACCGTGCAGAGTTCTTTTCCCTTTTGTTCAGCCCAGGGCAATATAATATTTGTTGAATTTATCCTTAGTACGAATCTAAAATGGAATATTACTTGGCCATAAAAAAGAATGAAACAATGCCATTTACAGCAATGTGGATGGACCTAGAGATCGTCATACTAAGTGAAGTAAGTCAGGCAGTGAAAGATAAACGTCATGGGATATCACTTATATGTGGAATTAAAAAAAGATTAAAAATAAACTTATTGGCAGAACAAAAACAGACTCACAGACTTTGAAAAACCTAGGGTTAGCAAAGGGGACAAGTCGGAGGAGGGGGGAATGGACTAGGGGTTAGGACTGGCATAGGCACACTAAAGTATATGGAATGGTTGGCCAGTGTGGACCTGCTGTGTAGCGCAGAGCACTCAATATTCAGTGATAGTCTCTGTGGGAAAAGAATCTGAAAGAGAATTGATGTGTGTACATGCGTACCTGATTCACTTTGTTGTACAGCAGAAATGATCACAACCTTGTAAATCAACTAGATTTCGATAAAACTTTAACAAAATGAAAAAAGAATTTGTTCTTACAGACCTGAGAGAATCATCAATACAATTGGAACATCCCCTCTTTCAGTTTCTTTCCTTTTTTTTTTTTTTTTTTTTTTGTCTTTTTAGGGTTGCACCCATGGCATATGGAAGTTCCCAGGCTAGAGGTCAAATCGGAGCTTTAGCCACTGGCCTACAGCACAGCCACAGCAACGCTGGATCCGACCTACACCACAGCTCCCGGCAACGCCAGATCCTTAGCCCACTGAGCAGGGCCAGGGAGCAAACCTGAGTCCTCATGGATACTAGTCAGGTTCATTGACCACTGAGCCACGATGGGAACTCCCAGAGTTTCTTGCTCCTGTAAGATGCATTCAAAATGTATTCCTGATAACTGGACTGGGCCCTCCATTCCCTCATACTTTGGCTACCACTCCTTTAAGTCAGTATGCCAGTGGAGGGCTGTGTACTCGTGTTTCACTAATGACCATGAGTCTGCTGACCACTGCTGTGGGATAAGGCAAGAATTACAGAAGGAGGACACGACAGGTTTAACTTTTCAAGGGTAGATGGCGTAGAAAAGATTCTGTTCGAATTTTGCAAAACACACTACCTCATCGCATGAGGATGTGGTTATAGAACAGCAAACCCAGAGACAAAAATTGAAGACTTCTTTCAAAATATTCAGAGAAGAAAGGAAAAGTAGACGTGTGGAGGAGAATACAAGTGTCATATTTAAATGATTGTAAGAACCTGCGTGGCTCAGATATGGCAGAGCAACAACAGATGTCCGGACGTGGACCCCAACTCCATGCCGGTCTTAGTATATATCCACTGAACCTTAGCCTGTGGGGGAAAAAGATAATTAAATATATAGCTATTTGAGGGCCTTCAAGAAGTGTTCACTGTAATTGATCTCTACTGTATACCCCCTACCCATTTTTAAAACATTTATTTTGTCTCTTGAGTTAGGAATTGGATACTCAGAGGAGGAACTAGGAAACAATCTCCTGTCAGTGTTTAGATGTAACCCTCATTTGTGACAAGTGGGAGTTGAATTCTGATTTTGTCAGCACAGAGGACCAGCACAGGCAGTGCCTTTCATTTGGATAAATCGGCCCAGGGATTTCGTAGATCTCGTACGCTCCCCATGGCGCGTCTTCAGTGTGGTCCTTCTTCTCTCCTTTCCAGAATAATCTCAGGACCTCTCTTCTCATTCACCCTGGTTCAATCTCCTGAAAGTTAGCTTTTCACTTTCCGTGGGATGATCATTGTTTTCCGTTGTGACGTTCTCCTAGCTTCTATCAGTATGACCGCACACCTTTCTCATCAACCTACCTTTCTCAAAACCAAAATGAGATGAGTGAGAAGAGAAAGGAAGGTTGCTTTCAGGAGTGAAAATGTAGAGAGAGGCCAGCGGAGCTACCCAAGGAAAAGTGACAGGTGAGCTGTGAGCTGGGGGAGTGCTTGCTTCCAGAGAAGAAGCAAATGGGGCTAGAAATTTGGGTGTCAAACCAGGCCATCAGATAAGAGTGGGGGGTGGAGAAACTTCAGGCTGGACCTTTGGGGATCTGAAGCCCAAGAGAAAGATAACATGAAATAACCAGAGCAAATGGATGAAAACAGAGAACAAAGCAAGGGTCGTGGGTAGAGGGCACAATTCTTCTGGCAAAGGATGGTGAAGACCAGGAACAGGTAGTTATGGAACAAATGACCTTGTCTTTGAACCCATCCCAGACTGAGACAGTGTCCTTTTCTTTCCCCCTTTCCACTGTGAGGATGGGAGGAATAATGTCCTGTAAAACAGGAGTCCTAACCATCATAAAACCGGAGCCCTTTGCGTGTATTTGCCACTTCCCGTTAGGTGGGGTCTTACCAGAGGTTAGTGGGAGTTTTCACTTTTCTCCAGCTTAGTTTTTGACTGTTTGTGTTAATCACTTGCCAACATGAGCCATGCACTTTGATCTTTTTTTTTTGTCTTTTTGCCTTATCTAGGGCCGCACCCACGGCATATGGAGGTTCCCAGGCTAGGGGTCTAACAGGAGCTGCAGCCGCCGGCCTTCGCCACAGCCACAGCAACGCGGGATCCGAGCCGCGTCTGCAACCTACACCACAGCTCACGGCAACGCCGGATCCTTAACCCACTGAGCAAGGCCAGGGATCGAACCCACAACCTCATGGTTCCTAGTCAGATTCGTTAACCACCGAACCACGACAGGAACTCCCACTTTGATCTTGATTCCCACTGTACACCAGTTTGCACTAAGAGGCAAAATTTCAGACTTTGAGAAGCTGGAGAAGGTAGAGGTATCGCTGCCTCTGTCTCAATATAAAAGGTGGGGGCAGAAATCGCAGGAGGTTGTTCCTGAATTGTTTCTGTTGTCATCGCTGTTGTTGTTGTTTGCTTTTTAGGGTCACACCTGTGGCATATGGAAGCCCTGGGCTAGGGGTTGAATTGTAGTTACAGCTGCCAGCCTACACCACAGCCACAGCAACACCAGATCCCCAACCCACTGAGCAAGGCCAGGGATCAGACCCACATCCTCATGGATACTCGTTGAATTTGTTTCCGCTGAGCCAGGACGGGAACTCCTGTTGCTGTTGTTGTTGTCGTTGTTTTGACTTGTTACTTGCACTTTATCTTTTAAAATTTTATTGGCGTGTAGTTGACTTACAGCATTGTTTCAGTTTCAAGTGTATAGCAAAGTGAATTATTTATACACATACGTATATCCATTCTTTTTTCCCCACATAGGTTGTTAAAAACTATTGAGTGGATTTTCCTGTGCTGTCACAGTAGGTTCTTATGCAGAAATGTGTATTTATTGTCACTCTTCCAATTCCTCCCACCTCCCAAACAGTTTCACCTACGGTAACCACTGTAAGATTGGTTTTGAAATCTGTGAGTTTGTTTCTGTTTTATAAATAAGGTCTTTTG
>PVHT020000022.1:19530318-19601582 GCA_004024745.2 Catagonus wagneri | reverse complement strand
TTTTTTCCCCACATAGGTTGTTAAAAACTATTGAGTGGATTTTCCTGTGCTGTCACAGTAGGTTCTTATGCAGAAATGTGTATTTATTGTCACTCTTCCAATTCCTCCCACCTCCCAAACAGTTTCACCTACGGTAACCACTGTAAGATTGGTTTTGAAATCTGTGAGTTTGTTTCTGTTTTATAAATAAGGTCTTTTGTATCATTTTTATTAGATTCCACATATAGGTGATATCATAGGATATTTGTCTTTCTCTGTCTGACTTCACTCAGTATGATAATTTCTGGGTCCATCCATGTCACTGCAAATGACATGATTTCATCCTTTATTAATTCTTAGAAGAAAGCCAGATTTCATTTACACTGGCATACCATGTTTCAGCAGGCACGAATAACTCTTTCTTTGGCTGGTGAATGCAGTTGGTTTGGGGTTATAAAAAAGTATAAAGTATGCGAGTGGAGAAATCCTGTGTTAGCTCAGAGACAGCAGGGGGATTTCTGAGAGAGAGGCTGGTAGGGCAGTCCGCAGACTTGCCCACGGACACTCATTAAATGTTAATAGGAACCGCGTGTGATGAGAAGCAGGCGGTTCTGAATTCATCTTGTAACGGTATGTCTACAACTGGAGGTATGTGAATGTAACCGAGAAGAGGCATTACAGAAATTATTTGTTAGGAGGCAGAAGTAAGGTGCTGTTTACTTAACGTACCTGGAAGAGAAAACTCCCAGAATTTGTGAACGAGAAGCACAGGAGATGTGAGTGGCCTTCCAGCTCAGAGGCAAGTGCAAGATGTTGTTAGCAAAGAAATACCTCTTATATCCGAGTTAAATTCCCAGGAAGGTTCAGAGCCCCTGATGAGGTGGGTGCGTAAAACAGTGTACCTGGCATTAAGGCCTGTTGCACTTCTATAACCCCCCTGAACCACTGGAGCGAGCCATTCCCTGTGAGAGAGCTCCAGGTCACTGGGTTCTGTGTCTTGACCAGGAGTGGTACCTGTCATACCCGAAACCATCCACTCTCCCTTTAGTCCTGGGATATTGGAATACAGGCACTGGATTGGAGCATTTATTTAGAGCAGATGAGAATATAAGTATCTATGACACCTCACTTAGGAGGCTCTTAGAGGATTAATAAAATATTTACAAAATCACCTATATGGTGGCTTCATTTTTGAAATATTTGGCTCTCATCGCATCATAAATCCTCATTCAAGTGGCTTCTCTGCTTTATGAAAGAAGTTCCATTCTACTGGAGAAGCAGAAATAGATTCCTGCCATACTTTGATTAAAAACAAAAAAAAGAACCTGTTTTCTCTGTGCACGTGTATTCTCTTTTATACGTACGCAAACACAGAGCCAACACCCAGCAAACCAAAATAAACAAAAGGATAAAAATGGTCTTTTTCAAAAAGACTTGGCATTGATTGGCATTGAATGGCATTCACATGGAAAAGTGTTCCCTGTCATCCTGTTATTTTGATAGTCTTATTTCTGTGTGATTTACATGGCACCTCTAACCTTAAGCTGATCAAAGTATAGCTTTTCCAGTCATTAAGGGCTAGTGATAGAATTTTTTAAAATTTAAACCTTTGTCTTTAAAAGTCTGTTGCGTCACTTACTGTTTATACTCTTTTATATGCAGTCTCAGTAGAGCACATTGTACAGATTCCTAGATGCAACGTCAAGACTGTGGTTAATCCTTGGATTTATGCTAAAGTTGTAGGTATACCTATGAATAACCATTACTGAGTGCCTCCAGTGTGCCTCAATTTGGCAAGGCCACTCCCGAGTATTTGTACTTCATCTAATCATCCTAATAACTAGTCATTCTAAGGATAACAGTGAAGTCAGGTATTACATCTAGTTTCGTAGCTGGGAAACTGAGGTTCATTTTGGTCCTGTAGCTTGTATGGATATTGGGCTCTGAAGCACAGGCCTGTGACTTCACACTCCATGCTGTATTTAATTTTTTTTCATATACATTTATTGGATTTGGTTCATTTTTCAACTCCATTCTGCCTCCCCTTACTTCCACGGAGAGGGTGTTTTAAGATTGTTCGAACCAGAGCCTATCCTTTTGTTCCGATAGTGATCTTTTAATCCTCTTTTGCTGAATTTCCCTTCAACTGTAAGCTCTGCTCCTTTCTAAACTGTGACTTCTGTGCTATAACTTGGAGTTGGCCTCTTGTTAAGTGTTATCAACTTTAATAAAATATTTTCTCGATGATTAAGAATTTTGCCAGGACTCTATATTAAAATGTTCTCTAAGGCTAAAAAATACTTATCTGGCAATGGTCTGTTCCATGTATAATGGAAATATTTGTACCCCATTTCCTTTTCTTTCTCAAAGCCCTTACAGAAAGGGGTAATGGAGCTGACAGCTGTGGCCATAGGAAGTCTGTGCAATCTGTGGTTTATATACATGAAAGATATATGCTAGACTATGTGCATTTGCCATGATTTTTTTCCTTTTATTGTTGATAGGTGCAGAAGCCTCAACTTTCCACTTGTCTTGCTTGTGATTAATTGGGATGTCTTTGTTCTCTCCAGTGTAAGATCTAAAACCAGGCTCCGTCTTTGCTGAATGTCAGTGCAGCTGCTGTTTGCATGCTGTTTTCTTTGTTGCTATGTGTGTGGGTGCCTCAGGCCCAGGTCCCGAGTCCCCCTTCTCCTGCCGCGCATTGCCTGGACCTCTGTGGAGCATGGTAATGTTCTTGGAACAGGGACTCTTACAGATAGATGTATTCTTCATTGCTGGCTCGGAGTGACAAAAGACCACCATGTTTCATTTTGCCCAGAGCTTCACATCCCACCCCCACAATCATCAGTGAAATCCATTGCAGTGAGCTCTGCCCCGAAGCCACGGAAAACAAATCCCACACCTGTGGCCTCCGAGCATCAACTACAAAGGTCTGGAAACTCCCAGAACGCTGTTTGTGAAGAACACCCTCAGTCAGGACTCCTAGGCGTTGCTGTGCCTCCTGTTTCTATTCCAGCTACTTGTGTGCACCAGGCCCTTTCGTGGAGAGAGGGGAAGGCAGTCATGTTCTAGAACACGATCACACACATAGGACAGGTGCTAATTTGCGACACTGAATTCCCACATGTGTTCTGGGGGAAGGAAGAAACACATGCATACGGGTATATTGGGGCTTCCATTTAAACTCTCTAACACTTTTTCCTCCTTAAAGAAGTATTTCTGTCTTGCTCAGTGGTGTTATCCACAGGCGACTATAAGTGCCCTGCTCGCCCCTGTGATGTGGAAGGAATGTGTTTTCCTTTCGCCACACCCCTCCCCAGCCGGGGTGCTCTGACCAGTCCTAGGAAGCTAAACTGAAGGACAGTGCATGCGTTTGCTCAGTGTTCTGCCCTCCCTCTGGGGCTTGGAAATGCAGTTTCTAGCCTTCCTGTTCACACTGTGGGATGGGATGATTAAGGAGGCAAGGCAGTGCGGGTGAAGCCATATTCCCCGTAGTGCCTGGCACAGAGCAAGTACTTGGGGAACATGTACTTGGACCTCTGTGGAGCATGGTAATGTTCTTGGAACAGGGACTCTTACAAATAGATGTATTCTTCATTGCTGGCTCGGAGTGACAAAAGACCACCATGTGTTCACTTTTCATGGAAGTGAAGTCCGTATCCTACCTCTCTCTCTTGTTTTGGCCACAACCAAGGCTTGGGATTGAGCCCGCGCCACAGCAGCGACCCAAGCCGCTGCAGTGACAACATGGGATCCTTGATCCTCTTGTCACTAGAGAACTCCTGGTAACTCTCTCTTTAATGCAGATTAAAGATAGCCTTTTAGTTAGATCTGAAGGTGGGTTTCTCCCTTGCAGGAGCACTTGAGGAAATGTTGACTTGAAATAAGAGTTTTGTGTTGTATCCTTTTACATGTTGTTGGTGGATCCCTTTGAAAACAGATTGCTGCACTGATCTCTTTTTCCTAAACTATCTTCTACTTCGAAGAGATTTCCATAAATAAGTTGGATATCATGTTTGTAGACTAAGAACTGACAAGCCAGTTGCCGCAACAGTGAAGACCTTCTTCCCTGTTTAAATATCAAATCAAAACCAAGGGATTTGTAAACATCCCCATACTGGTTTTTGTTATGAGAAGTGAATGTTGAAAGCACCCACAAACGCTGCTTTTCCAGCCTCTACTGAACCAGAGGACTCTTCAGGGGAACCATTAGTTGCGTCTGCTGATAAATAACATTTGATATCTTAAATGCTCATTTGAATGGATGTTCTCTACAGGAAATGAAGCTCACATAGTCCCTTGGCTTCTGTAAGCCTTAATCTCCTGTTTGCATTATTGTGCAATTTATAATGGTGGAGTTCCCCCCCTCTTAGGTGCATACTGAGTTTTCCATAGTGTCTTTTGACTCAACCTAACTTGACACTCACTACCCAGGGCACTAATAAATCACACCTCCCTGTGTGCAAATAAGGATGGACATCTCCCTGTCTCTCACCTGGACTCCCTTTGCTGGATCCAGTGTCAGAGCCGAGCTTATGGCCATCTAGAACCACAGTCCTAGAATTCTTTTTTGCATGGGATGGCAGTTGGAGATACAGACCTGAAGCAGTGGTGGATCTGAAACAGTGATGGGTTAAGTGTGCAGAAAAGTACTAAAATAAAAGATAGGAGTTCCCGTCGGTGGCTCAGTGGTTATCGAAAACAACTAAGAACCATGAGGTTGCGGGTTCAATCCCTGACCTCGCTCAGTGGGTTAAGGATCCGGTGTCGCCATGAGCTGTAGGTCGCAGACGAGGCTCGGATAATGCGTGTTGCTGTGGCTGTGGCTCAGGCCAGCGGCTACAGCTCCGATTGGACCCCTAGCCTGGGAACCTCCATATGCTATGGGTGCGGCCCTGGAAGAGACAAAAAAGACAAAAAAAAAAGAAAAGTGCTAAAATAGCAGGCCCTAGCCTCCCATCCTTTCAAAGGCCTGCTTACCAGTTGACCCTTGGCTGGTATCTAGGAACTTGGATCTGGGGAGTGTTCCCACCATTCCATGACTGACAATTGACTCACTATTCTCAACTGTGAGCACAGATAACATGGTTTATGCTCAACACTTGCTTCCCTTCTGGGAGTCTAGAATTTGGGGTTTGGGTACATGCAGGGTAAAGGGTACCTATGTGACCCACCCCCAGTAAAAACCATGGGTACCGAGTTGCTAAGGAGCTTGCATGTTGTAGACAGCACTTTACATGTGCTGTCACAGTTCAGCGCTAGAGAAATTAAGTGCATCCCGTGTGATTCCTTGGGGGCAGGAGTCTTGAAAGTACACTCCTGGTTTCTCCTGGACTTTGCCCCGTGCCCTTTTTCCATTTGCTGATGTTGCTCTGTGTCCTTTCACTGTCATACATCTTAGCTGTGAGCATGACTCTGTGCTAAGTCCCGTGAGCTTTCCTGATCCTGGGCTTAGTGTTGGGGACCCCCGGCCCAGTAGTTAAAACCTAACTTGTGTAGGATTCCATACCGGGAGCAAGGCAGAAGGTCTGAAGTTGTGCCTGAAGGTGGGCCTTCTGGATACTCCCACTCTGCATCATTCTTCTAAGCACGACTTCATTTTGGTGTTGAGTTTATTAGCAAATATGTTTAGAATATGATACATAGGTGGGCACCTCTGGCATGTTAAGATTCCATTGTGAAATCATTCCTTGCTTGCTGCTTGCATGGGAACTGAGGTGTAAAGGAGAGAGAGACTTAACACAGCTTGTTTTCTTTCTTCTGTACACACAGGCGCACGTATTCCCCATTATCTGTTTTTCTAATATTTGCAATCAGTACTAACTGGGATTCTCCTCATTGATGCAATACAGTGGCAGTTGACCCTCATTTGGAAATGCTTTCTAAGACAGCAAAGTAAAAATAACAGAAATTACCTTAAATCAGGGTTAATTTAGGGGAGTATTATTAAACTTATTCCACTTCTTGGATGTTTATCTAGGATCTGCCTTTTACTCACTACACCAGTAGAATTTGCCAGAGTATTTAAATCTCTCTCCATTTGGAAGGACTCTTTACTTTGCTTCCTTGTTGGGAAACGAAGGAGAAACAGAAGTGCTGCTGAGAAGTATCACCCAAGAGAGCATTTGGGGAGAAAGTATAGGACTGATCAGTGGACTTGGTAGTGGCTGCTGTCACGGACTCGCCTGCCACCACTGGCCTGGTCCTGCTCTTATCTGTTGGCAAGAGTTTACATACGATGCCTCTTTGGTCTGGTAGGATAACCTTCTCTGCATTACCTGAGAGAGCTGAACCAGAGCAAATAGAGCGTGCACATTCGTAGACAGTGTCTATTTTAGACTTCATAGAAATAGGTGCTGAAGGAGAAGATGGGTGAGCTAACAATACTTGTTTCCTGCCTTGATAGGCGACTCCGTAAAAAGTGAAAGATTGTTCACATTTTTCCCGTGAATGAAATTTTAAGTTTTTCATCAGAGTAACTTAATTCCTTGATGGTTTTTATGTAATATTACCTTTTCTGCCTCCAATAAACATAATGAGTAAAGAAAAAAGGTCCTCCTGGCGATTTAGAAAATCCACAAATAGTTGATTTTCTTAAAAGGTGGCTTGAACTGTTTTACTGCGTGGTGGTTCATGGAGAGAAGCAGTTCGCTGATTATAAGTTAGTATATTTCTAAGACAAGCAAGTCATCCTTTTTATATTCTGTGGAACCATTACAGCCACTGTTTAGAAGTAACAAATCACAATAGGTATCAGAAGTAAAATAAGTGAAAGCCTTTAATATTTTATAACTTAGACTGGCTTGAAAGGCCTTCTGTAATATTTCTTTTGTAATACATTTCGTATTAATTCATCCTCATCCATTTTCTGTGTTTTTTTTTTCTCCCCATTCTGTGAATTTTATTGTTGGTACATAACCAGAATTCTGTATCAACAATGAAATTGATAGGGAGTTCCCTGGTGGCCTAGCAATTAAGTTTCCATCATCGTCACTGCTATGGCTCAGATCGCTGCTATGACATGGGTTTGATCCGTGGCCTAGGAACTTCTGCATGCTTCAGGCCCAGCCAAAAAACTTTAAATTTTTTAAAAATAATTTTTAAAGAAAGAATTAAACTGATATATTCAAAATTGACTTTTCTAGTCTCCACTTTTTGTTGGTTTTGTTGTTTTGTTTTTTTAGGGCTGCACTCATGGTATATGGAAGTTCCCCGGCTAGGGGTCAAATTGGAGCTATAGTTGTTGGCCTACGCCACAGCCACAGTAATGGGGGATCCCAGCCGCATCTGCAACCTACACCACAGCTCATGGCATTGGCGGATCCCCAACCCACTGAGCGAGGCCAGGAATCAAATGTGCTAATCAAATGTCCTAATGGATACTAGTCAGGTTCATTTCCGCTGAGCCACGGCAGGAACTCCCACAGTCTCCACTTGCATATACCTATGTGTTTCTTTTCTTTCTTTCTTTCTTTTTTTTTTTTTTTTTTTTTTTTTTTTTTTTTTTTTTGCTTTTTAGGGCCACACATATGGCATGCGGAGATTCCCAGGCTAGGGGTCTAATCGGAGCTGTAGCCGCTGGCCTACACCAAGAGCCACAGCAATGCAGGATCCGGCCCATCCGGGCCATGTCTGCAACCTATACCACAGCTCACAGCAACGTCGGACCGTTAACTCACTGATCAAGGCCAGGGATCCAACCTGCAACCTCATGGTTCCTAGTCGGATTCTTTAACCACTGCGCCATGATGGGAACTCCTTATGTGTTTATTTTCTTTTTGCCATGTTAGTTTTATCAAATATTTTTAAAAGAGATTTATCTCCTCCATCCTCTGTTCTATGTATCTGCTCATACATACTGATGCTCCTCAAACCCTGGCCAGGCTCAAGTACTTATTGTTCCAATTAAATTATTTTAAATGTTCAGATATTCAGTTTTAACATGAAGTCATTCATTGTTGGCCACAAGTAGACATTGTTTCTAGTCTGTCAAATTTAAATGTGTATTTGTTTTCTCTTTTCATTTTTGAGCTCACTTTCTGACACTTAGTTCCTAATCCCTAATTTTTTTTCTCCCAGCTAATTTTCCTATGACAGTGACTCCTTTTCTATATTATCATTTTCTTTTGGATTTTAGAAAAATTTTGTCCCTAAACCTGTAAGTAAATAATAAATCATACTCTGTAGTGTAAGCCCAACCAAGGTCTCAGAATATTTTGAGGAAACCAAATTTTTCACTTGCATTAGAAAATATATTTTTATTTCTTAAGTATATAATATAAAACTTTTGGATATCTGCCTTTGTGTGTGTGACTGTCTAATCAGCTATTGGACAACTTAGGGTTTGGACTCGTACCGGATGTTTTTTAGATATCTGGTAAGCATCTGTCTAAAGAAGACAGTTGGATTTGGAGAAATGGCAAGTGGTCAGTTGTCCACAGAAATGAATTAGAGGAGTTCCCACTGTGGTGCAGTGGGTTAAGAATCCAACTGCAACGGCTCAGGTCACTGTGGAGGTGCAGGTTCCATCCTGCACCACTAGCCTGGCACAGTGTGTTAAAAAGGATCGGGTATTGCCACAGCTACAGCATAGGTCACAGCTGTGGTTTGAATGCAGTCCCTGGCCCAGAAACTTCCATATGCCATGGGCGCAGCCATAAAATTAAAAAAAATAAAAACAAAAAGAAATGAATTAAATAATAAAGCCAACATAATTTGTGTAAAATGTGCACAGTAGAGCCCTAGTTACTCTACGGTATAAAAATGAGTGTGCTGGAGCCTTTATACTGAAGGGTCTAGTTACACTGTGCTGGGTTTATCAGAGATTGCATGTTGCCTCTATAAAATGGAATATGGTTTTAAAAATCACATAAAAGCAGGTGGGAATTTTGAACGAATCATCAGATTTATGATAGAGGTGATATTTAAAAAGAGGACCTTGGCCAATAGTGGGCCTCCGGAAAACTGATGACAGCTTTCCAAGTGGAAGGGACAACACAAACAAAAAAGTGGTGTGGGAAGAAAGTATCCTGAGCTCACTGACAACTGACTTGTCCAGTTACGATGTTAGAACGTGCACAAAAGAAGTAAGTCTTCAAAGCTAGAATAGGGCAGTTCTTGATGACCAGTGTGAAGAATTTATGCTTAAATCATTTAGCATAGGGGAGTCATTGAAGTTTAGATTAGAGGGAAATATCGTGATGGAATCAGAGGTGCTCTAGGAAAAGCAACTGTGCGTCAGAATGAAGTCAAAATACAAGTGAGGTGAGGCATTTCCATCATTGCTTAGTGGTAACGAACCCGACTCGTGCCCGGTGAAGACACAGGTTCAGTCCCTGGCCTCTCTCATTGGGTTACAGACCCTGAGCTGTGTTGTAGGTTGCGATGTGGCTCAGATCCCATGTTGCTGTAGCTGTAGTGTAGGCTGGCAGCTGCAGCTCAGATTCCACCCCTAGCCTGGGAACTTCTATATGCTGCGTGTGTGGCCCTAAAAGGTCAATCAATCAATCAATCAATCCATCAAAAATAGAGAAGAAGAATGAAAAAAAAAAAAAAAAGCAGGTGAAGAGTAAATGGGAAGAATAAGGAAAGATTCAAATACTCCAGTTAGGAAGTAACGTGGGGCTTTACTACTAAGCTTATGAGAAGAGGTATAAAGAGACAGACATGTGACCAGACAACTGAGTTATCCAAGAGATAAGTCAAAGGAAACGTAACTCTTCAAGCCTGGATTTCAGTTCATAGGCAGTAGTGGGAGGAGGGGAAGTAGGAGAGGTACTGATGGAGGCTTGTGTGGGGTGGGCCAGCAGGAGTTCCTTCTGTGCCTGGCATTTCAATGCAGTTCTGGACTCAGATGGCTGGTTGGAGTCCTGGCTCCAGAAATTACTGGCCATATGATTTTAGGCAAATTACCTAGCTTTGATGTACCTTAATTTCCCCATCTGTAAAATGGGTCAGGTGATAATACCTCAAACCTGATTTGTGTATAGATGAATATAATACATATATGTTACCTATAGTCCTTCACGGCTCATTATAAGGGCTCAACAAAATGTACGCGTCATTGTTTTTCTGTAATCCTCAGATTACAGGCAGCTATTTTTACCCATTTCTTATGGAGACTACAGTTGACCTTTAAACAGCACTGGTTTGAAGTGCATGGATCCTCTTACAACTCACATTTTTTTTCACTAGTAAATACAACAGTATTCCACAGTTTAATTGAATCCTCAGATGTGGAACCACAGATACAGAGCAACCAAACCACGTATATGGAGGGCTGACTGTAAGCTAGACATCCATGTTTAACTGTTTGGAGGGTCAGTGGTCCAACCCCACATTGTCAAAGAGTCGACTGTATATTATTTAAAGCAATCTCATAGCCTGAAAATAGCATTTTCCATTTAAAAAAAATTAGCTTCCATGCCTTTGTGTATTTCAGATTTTGGGTTTTTTTTTTTTTTTCAGGATTCGGTAACAGTTCTTCTTGAGCACCTGGGTCTATGGGCAGAATCCCTAAAGAAACTCCCAGACATTTTGTTTCCCTCACAAAAGTGATAGAGCAGATGCAGGACAGAGATGAGAAATAGCAGAATTGAAGGGAAGACCGGATGAGGATTCAGGAACTAATAAGCATAAAGTTATTTTCAGCAGATAAAATGAAGGAAGGAAGGATGTGCGTGCACACATACCTATAGCCGTGGTAGTTTGTCATTTCTGTGTCTCATATCAAACTAATTTAGTGCATGTCTTCACTCCGTAGGCATATGCAGAAATGACAGCCATGCGTGGGATGCTATTGCATTTGCTTTGTGGTTCTTGGTATGCCAGGATGTAACTGTGATCCAGAAAATGTCCAACATAAATGTAATGTCATTGCCAAATGTGCTTTACAAGAGTATAGATATTGAAGAGAGAATATATATATGTGTGTGTGTGTGTGTGTATATATATATATATATGTTTTATATATGTTATGTTGTATGTGTATATGTGTCGCATGCACGCACGCACACACACACACACGTACACATACACACACGTATATGTTAGGAGAATGGTTGCAGCCATACTGCTGATAGTAAGTTACCTCCCTGCACCACTGGTTTTGGGGAATGACTTCACATTTCTGTTGGACACCTTTTTGATGGACGAGAGGTGAGTCTAGTCGGGGAAATGGTTTCCAGGTAGGGCCAGTGTGGAATTGAAGAGTTCCCACTGATTGGAATCCACTCACACCCAGGGCTTGGCAGTTGAATGGAATGGATATTCTCTCTCCTGAGCCAGGAATCATGCAGGAGAAAAAGGATGATATTATGGGAAAGGCACTAGACTGGGTCAGAGGAGCTGGATGGATTGTCTCCAGTTAGCTCCTCAGACTTTAGCTTCCTAATCTTGGGCAAGATACTTGTTAATTTTTCTCCTCTCTAAAATAAAAAAGTGGCATAAGATGACCTCTAAATTGCCTCCAAACTCCTGCATTAGTAGTATTAATGAATTTGCTCAGTATTGACTCATCCTGGTATTGGAAATACAAAGTAGAATAATCCTGTGATAAAGAGACATACATAACATAGAAATAGAAGGAAACTGCTGAAGGAGCAGGTAATTCTTGCTGCAAGTGGGGAGAAGGAAGAAAAAGGGTAAGATAGGAAACATCTCATGGAGGAGTTTAAGTCGGGCCTCCAAGTATAGGAAGGACTGTGTCAGAAGCAGAGGATTCAGGAGGAGGGGAGATTTTAGCTGAACTTGGTGTTATTTATGGCATGAAGCTCTTGGTAACTGGAGCTTTGGAGTTCTTGGCAGGAGATGATGTAGGACAGGTAGGTTGGGCTCCTACTGAGGGGACAAATTCTAGGTAAGGGAATTTATTATTTATTCTATACACAGTAGGGAGCCCCTGAAGGTTTGCTAGGAAGGGGAGTCAAATATTCTCAGTCTCGGTTTTTGGAAATTTG
Source organism: Catagonus wagneri (assembly GCA_004024745.2). NCBI lineage: Eukaryota > Metazoa > Chordata > Mammalia > Artiodactyla > Tayassuidae > Catagonus > Catagonus wagneri. The sequence continues at coordinate 19,589,646 of PVHT020000022.1, read as the reverse complement.
ATGAAAGTCTGTAAAGGTGGATTACAGTGAGCGGGGAAATCCTCTTTGTTTCCTTAATGGCTGTCTGGTCTGTCACCTTACACCCAGGTACCTTTTGGCACTTAGACTGATCCTCCCAGCACTGTCTTCCTTTCTGTAACCGGCACTGACTTCACAAACCCATGAAGTTTGTGCTCATCTTCTCTGAGGGAACACTGCGGGCTAATCTCCCCTCAATGTACACCATCTCCCCCACCCCCAACAAAGCAGAGTGGTTATTCCATTAGCAAGGTATAAAAAAAAAAATCAAGAAAATCCACTGTTGAAAGAAAATTAATGAATTAGAAATCCACTTTCCTCAGTTCTGTGTCCATAGGTAACTTAGATAGTTTCGGTTTTGTTTTTTTAAAGATTTTTTTGGGGGGGTCTTTTATTTAGGCCCGCACCTGCTGCACATGGAAGTTCCCAGGCTAGGGGTTGAATCGGAGCTGTAGCTGCCAGTCTACACCACAGCCACAGCAACACAGGATCCGAGTCGCATCTGCGACCTACAGCACAGCTCACGGCAATGCTGGATCCTTAACACACTGAGCGAGGCCAAAGCATGAACCCACGTCCTCACGCATCCTAATCGTGTTCGTTACTGTGGATCCATGACAGGAACTCCCAATTTTTTTCTTTCTTTTCTTTTTTTTTAGATCAGGAAAAAAATGTAACCCCTTAGTGGTTGTCAGAGTGATGTCAGTCTTAACTGATGTAACTCTGAACTTGGGCGTAACACATCACAAGCGAAGGACATTGTATGGTACTTTCATTTTTGCCTGCAGCACCTGCTTGGCTAAACCTGCATTGACTGAATGGCGGACAGACACTAAGATCAGTCTTTGGGGATCAGAACGCGCCCTGGGGGTGGGCTTACAATCCAGGAGGCCCCATAGCCAGGCTTGTCAACTCTGGCTTTCATGTTTTCCCTTTCTTTCTGCTGCAGCTTTTTCTTCCAGCCTGTTGAGCGAAGCACCAGAAGTTACTGTGTGTGTGTGGCAGTGTGCTTCCTCCAAATAGCTCTATCATCAGTCCTCTGAGCCCTCCCTCACATGCCTGTGGCTGTCATAAGGCGGGTTGATGCAAGCTTTCTACACGCCCAGCTAGTTGCAATTTGAAAACCATCCTTCAGCCTGGTGTGGCCCCTTACTTATGCTTGCCAGTTGTCAGCCACCTCTGTGTCATTTAAATGGAGGCATTTTGAATGTTTCACATTTCAAAATGTTTTCAAATATTCATTAAATGGGAGTCATCTCAGGAAGCCAGATGTTTCTGCCCATTCTCTTGCAAACATTTGTTCACCTGATAATCTGCAGAATCACAGATTTCTGGTTAAGAAACGAATTCTTCCAGATTACTGGCAGTTGACTCGGTCTGTCTTTTTTTTTTTTTTTAATTTAAATGACACAATTGCTCAGGTTGTGTCATTTTCCCTGTAAATTATATCAGAGCAGATGTAGTCACCCTGATGCAACAATGGACTAAACTAATTTCATGGATGTAAACATTGTTAAACAATTTCAAATGCAACTTTGGAAACAGTGTTTCTGAACCTGTTTAATAATGTTTAAAATGCATCAATGAAATTGGCTTAGCCTGTGAGCTTTTATTATATTACCTCTTTTCAATTACATAGATTCTGTGTTTTATGTCTGAACTGGTTTTAAGTAACCCCTCCCCCCAAAAAAATTATCCCAGCTGAAGAGTGTGGCTTATCCCTAACCCAGTGGATTTGATTTGGAATGGAACAAGGTTGCAAAATACATCAAGAATGCCATATCAGCTATTAAAGTAATAGGAAATACATTCAGGAGGTTGGGCTGACATTTCTGTTTCCACTTTTTTTTTTTTTCTTTTACCTCCACTGGCTTCCAGTCACCCCCCACCCCAGTGCCATTGTTGTGCCTTCACTACTAGATTCCAAGTTATCTTCCTTGAAATGTAACAGAAGACATTAAATATGTTTTTACTAATTGTGATCTGTTAAAATCACAATTCAAGCTCTGCACTGAAGCCACTTTTCTTTTTTTCAGTTTCAGAAGCAGTATTTAAGTGATGACATGCAGTAATTTGTTCATTCTTCTGTCAGTATAATTTACAAGGCAATGGCAGATAAACATAGCAATACAAGATTCATTTACGGTGACACAATGGCAGATACACAGAGCAGAACCCTGCCTATGAGATAAAGTGGACTGAGTGACTTATGCAGTAATTAGGGGATAATTGTCATTAACCTCACAAACAGTAGTTTACCCATATTGTTTAAAAGGCTCCAGGATGCGTAATGACAAGGTAATCTGTCAAAGCGCTAGGGGGAAATATTAATAAGATTTGTGCAAGCCTGGATAGAAAATATGCAGAAAGCGGCCACATTAAGCTAATTGGTGGATGAATATACACTTGTAAAAGTGCTTCTAATGGCACGTTTGCTGCTCTCCAAATGACTACTGTTAATGTGGAGAAGTGGGCTGCTTCAGAAGTCAGGACTGCTGGGACCAGAGGGTATTAAGGCATGCAGACGCAGTTATTACCTTGTGCTCTGTAATGCACGCTTCCCCCTCCTGCCCTCCTCTGTTTTGGATTTCTAAGTTTGGGGTTATACTAACATATGTTGCTTATTTACTCTTGAGTATTCCATTTTTGATCTCTTATTTCTTCTGCCAGCCACCAACCCCAAATCACCTCTATTTCGTGGCCAAATAAAATGTATAATAGCTACCTTGATGGCGGCTTTGAAATACGTAGAATTGCAAACTGATAACGCGTACGTGGATTTGTAATTACATACACACACATCCACGTGTGTGGGGGGGGTGCCTTTTATAGGAGTACATTTAATCTGAGCAATCAAAGGAAAGTATATCCATCAACAGCCTTGTGTATGTGTTACAAGTAATAATGTGTTGTTCCCTGGTGAATGCTAAAGCAGGAAATTAATCTTTGTGTTCTGCTGCCACTCGTACACCCAGAGAAGAACAAAGTTCAGTCTCCCAATGCATCTCTCTGTTCAATCACACACTCACTCCACGGTGCGTTTTATGGAATACTGCTCAGCAAGTGTTCAGTTTCTTTCTACCCCGACTCCCTCGCATCCCAATGAATATGTTTGAGTTCCTTACGGTTGCTCAGTCAGTTTCAGTTGTGGACCGATTCAAAGAATATCGCGTGAACTAGAATCAGCCATTCAAGCTTTGGAAGCTGGGATAACAGACCAGTATTGAGGATCTTGGTTGCACAGACAAACTTCAGAGATTCAAGGTGTTGTGGCCTTGAATTCATTCCAAGGTTTTGGCCCTTACCTAATGTGGAAAATCACCTTCATCGTGGAAAAATAAGACAGCAAAACCCCACCCATTTTTGGCTGTTTATCAGACATTGTAGAAAAGCATATCAGGAAATGCCAGGGTCTCTGACATTTGTGTTTAGATAGTAAAGCCCCAGCACAGACCCCTGGATAGAAGGAAGCTTTCTGCAGACTCAGTGGCTGACATGGGTCATGGAAGGAAAGGTGAACTAGAAGACGCGGAGCTCAAAGCAAAAATGCTAGAAAGGGCTCTGGTGTGTGTTGTTTATGGGAAAGCAAGCAGATTTATAGCTGTCCAGGGACTCCGGCTTTATCTTTATGTCCGAGGGGAGAAGAAAACAAGACCACTTGGAGGGTCCAGCCCTCTGCTTCCCTGTTTCTAGTTCTCTGAAGATTTTCAACTGTTGCTTTGCGGCCCTGAACCCCGTCAGATGATTTACTCCCTAAGCCTTTCAGTGGAGGTCATCTTTAAGAGAATAACTTGTGTCTATTTAAAAGATTTAATTGAGGGGAGGGTCTTGTGTATGAAAAGTGCTGTTTCTTGGAACTGCAGAGATCACTGGAAGACCTCAGGTATTCACTCACATAGCTTTATGCAGGGAAAATGTATTTCTTTTGGAATGGCTGAGCCTTAAGTTGCAGAATTTTTCACCAACCCTCTTGATGTGGTCTCCCGGTGTGGGGGGGGGGGACTACCAAGGCCTCGGAGAAACTTCTTGAGCAGTTTCCCTATTTTCAGTGAAAACTGGAACTGATTGTTCAAGTCACCAGGAGTGAAAATTAATGCAGAAGAATTAGTGTATCTAATCCTGGCACTGATAAGAAGCATCCAGAACACAGAATAATACAGTAACTCGGATAAGGGCATATTTTCAGTCATGAGCAGAGGCGTTCTGAAAGTAAGTTGTGCGTACACAAGGTACAGCAGGATAAATTTTGCTTAGGGTTTAAAACATTTTAATTAAAATTATTTGCGTGCCCAGATTCTAGGAATAAATAGCCGAATAGTGACATTTGTGTTTAGTAAGACTTAGAAAGTTAAGACTCACTTACTGGCACATGAGCAAACTAAAACTGGGCATAGGTGTGCTGGCAGTCACACTGCTGGTCATGGGCAAAACCAAGATCAGAATTCACGTATCGTTAACTTAAGGTCTTTATTTTCCTCTAAGGTTGGATATGAGTAAGCTCTATTAAGCACAATCAGAATTTGGAACTTTTAAGATACTGTTGTAGCCTGCATTTTAGGCTTAGATACTCTGTGCTTAAGGACTCATAGCTAATTTTGTATTAAAGGTTGATGTGCTAGGAATATCAGCTGGCTTTAAGATTTTCTATTTTGAAACCCAAATGATTCCTAAGGTACTGTTACTAAATATTAAAATGTATTTTTTAAAGGTTCCCATGTTTGATTTACAGTGGACCTAGGTAATTTGAAAAATACTTTGGAACCTTTAAAGTGCCATCCTAGACATTGCACAAAGTAATTTACTCCTCTGAAAATTTTTTATATGGCAAAGCAAGGCACCTGCTTTATTTATTTGCAAACAAATGCCCATAGAGGAAATGCGTAGAGCTGGTTTTAAGCTAGACAAGCTAAAATTCCTGAGTACAGAGACGAAATCCTGACAGGCCTTTAATAGAGCTTAGCTGGGGTTTCTATGATTAAATATGTTGTAACCCCAGAGTGATCTATCATAATCACAGTTTTTAAAATAAAAATGCTGTACAGACTGTTCCTGAGGAAAAAAGTGATAGTCCTCTATGAATTATATATTCTTATCTGGTCCATAATCAAGAACATTCTAGAACAAAGGGAATTTTTTTTTCAAAAGTCAAATAATATGTTTTAAAAATCACAAGAACCATTTAAAACTAGTGCCCTGGCATTTTGATGTTATCTTGATTAGAGAGGTGATCATTTTGGGTATATTGTTCAATTTGTCAGTAGTTTTTTTTTTCTTTTAAAAGATAGCTTTTTCACTGAAAAATAGTTTCAAATAGGGATCGGAAAAAGAAATGATAATAAATTTATATATTGAAAAATGTATCAGAGCATACCTAAAAATCATGTACTATTACCATGTTGCTTTTTCCTTCTGTTCCCAACTGCGGTCAAGGGCCATTCCCTTCAAACTTCCAGATTCATCCAAGGAGAAGCACTTTTTAACTTTTCCTTTTTTGCAAGTAATTTGGGAAATGCCTTATCTTGGTACACAACCATTCTTTATGATCGAGCATTCTGAATTTCATAATGAGACTGATTTAGTATGAGGTCAGTGCAGCGAGCCAAGAAAGGTAGTCTCTGTGTACAGGTGCCTGTTTGTATACATGAACTTGTGTGTGACGAGTAACTTTTAAAGTCAGTCCTTATGGGCAAACAGTATTTGTAGCAAGGAGGCCTCAGTGTTAGCAAAGACTAATAAGATTCTCCTCTTGACAGAAAATTCTTTAATGCAGAATTTTCTGAGAGCTCAAGTGTTCTAACCATCGGTGGATATTCTTAGAGAGTTCATTTCTCCTTAGGGGCAAGAAAGGAGGAATCAGAAAGATATTGCAAGCAAGTTCTTTATCATCTGAGCATATTGAATTTAGCCCCAGCTTCTATAATCACACTGAGCCAATATATACGTTGCTGTGATGTCTGCAACACTCATTTCATGACAGCGACGGCCTTGAGTTGACAAGGAAAGCGTATTTGTCTTCCAGAAGGGATGTTCATGTGCATAAATGTTTAACTAAGTTTGGAAGTTTTCCTGTCTGCGCCTCACCCTATTGGTTCTTTCTCATGAGACACCTCTGCCCTCGAGAGGGGCGGAGGAGCATTGTATTCTGAAAGGCCAAGTGATGCTCTTGAGAAATTGTGCAAAATACAAATTTCCAAATTGTGGAAATTGAGTGGGGCTTTCATGACCCAAAACAAATGTTGATTTTTTTTTTATCAAGTCTAATTTGAACCATTTGGTGCAATCATGGTATAAATGAGTATGCTTCCCTCTGCCTACAGATATTACAGTTGTTTCAGCTGGCCTGGAAACATGAGCCTGAAACACTGGAAAAGCACAGTCACAGAAAAATCGCTGTGTGAACAATGAATAGTATAATTTTGTTTACTTACACAACCAGGCTACTCCAGTGTATATTGTATTTACTCGTGGTACACCCTTCTCAGTCAGTGCCTCCCAGAAATATGTGTTTAAATGCAAATTTGCTGAAACAAATAAGCATGCCAAGTTGTTTTCCCACACAATTTCAAGTGTTTCTCAGAAATTAGCACAACGATGCTTTAAAATTTTCCCTAAGTACTTCCCAGAATCTCTTCTTTTCAATAAGAATGTTTGTGTTTTTCCACTTTTATTCATCCTTTCTTCTTGACTGCTTACACACACACAGACACACAAACTCTGACCTGTGCACACTTACGATTCCCAAGTCGTATAAACTAGAGGAAGAAATATAATCTCACAAAAAAAAAGGGGGAAAGGAGCTCTGTAAGGGGAGAGCGCCCAAACCAGTTAAACTCTTACTGGCTGAAGAGAATAGTTTAAAAGTGACTTGATGAGGAGTTCCCTTTGTGGCTCAGTGGTTAACAAATCCGACTAGAAACCATGCGGTTGTGGGTTCGATCCCTGGCCTCGCTCAGTGGGTTAAGGATCCAGCGTTGCCGTGAGCTGTGGTGAAGGTTGCAGACATGGCTCGGATCCCGCGTCGCTGTGGCTGTGGCGAAGGCCGGCGGCTACAGCTCCTGTTAGACCCCTCGCCTGGGAACCTCCATATGCTGCCGGTGTGGCTCTACATAAAAGGCAAGAAGACAAAAAAAAAAAAAAAAAAGTGAATTGACGAGAGAAAGACAGTTTAAAACGGAAATGCCTGCTTGTTACATATGGACCCACGTGAGTTCTTCAACAGGTAACTGCTGGGAGAATGGGAGAGAAGCAGATCGAAAGCTTTATACGGTCTATACATTTTTGTCTTCAAAATTGTAGGTAGAGTTTTCACCCCCGCTAGCCAGCCCTGGCCAAGACTCAGGTGGTTCCATGAGCTTTCCTTTGCAGCCCCCACATATTAAGTTGATGGAATCTGAGATAATGGACCGAGCCCACCATTTGTTCCTGAGGTGACCCAGCAGTTCAATGACAGATTTCCTAATTTCTGGGTCACTTCCTGACACACGTCCACCTAACCAAGAGGCCATCACAAAAGGCAGGTGAAGGCAAGCTGAGGGGGAATTAACTGACTGCTCTTAGTCAGCTTCTTCCCAAGTGTTTGCGAAGATGCAGACTCGTGGTACGTGCCAGCCATGTGTCAATACCAGCTCTGTAGAGAGGCAGTCTCCAGAGTTTTGTGACTACACACCCCTTCCTTAAAAATACATGAACTTGCGCCCCAATATGTGTATAACTGTTTCTAAAATAGTAGTATATGACTAAATTTGTATATCATATATATATAGCAAGAAGTTTGTCATTTTAGGTTAAAAATTAATAGAAATTCTCATGTTTTCCTCCCCATGGCAGTGGAATGTTGTATGTTCTGTAATGATAGAGAATGCAGAAGGTGGACCTGTGTGTTTTTTCTCGTCACAGCAGAAAGCAGGAAACAAGAGGATGGCCTATATATAAATAGGGAAGGTTGTGAATGTTGAGGTATGAGATTTCATGCAGTTTTCACAGTTTAATGTATTTGAGACAACTTCATTGAGGTATACTTTACATGCAATAAAATCTTCCAGCTTTTTGTTGTTGTTGTTGTTGTTGGGGTGGGTTTTTTGTTTGTTTGTTTGTTTTGTATTTTTAGGGCTGCACCCATGGCATATGGAGGTTCCCAGGCTAGGGGTCAAATCAGAGCTTTAGCCTCCAGCCTACACCACAGCTCACGACCACGCCGGATCCTTAACCCACTGAGCGAGGCCAGGGATCAAACCTGCATCCTCATGGATGCTAGTCAGATTCATATCTGCTGAGCCACGATGTGAACTCCTAAAATCTTCCGGCTTTAAGTGTATAATCTATATAGTCCTGTGCACATGGGCACAACTATCATATAGAACATTTCCATCACTTCCAAAAGTTCCCCACTGTTCTTTTCCAGTCAATCCCGTTCCCCCACGCTCAGCCCTGGGCAACTACTGATCTCCTTTCTGTTTTACATTCTTTACTTTTCCAGAAAGAGTCCTGTGACTGGAATGGTAGTATCTGTTGACCTTTTAGGTCTGACTTTTCAGATTTTTAAGGTAATGTTTTTATCAATAGTGTGTTCCTTTTTACTGCACAGTAGCGGTCCATTGTATAGATCTCTGACTGTTTACCTTTAAGACTTCAACACCTAGAAAATATGGCAACATATTTGTTTCAAGTTTTGGCATATCATTATTTCATCAGTTTTTAACTCAGTAATATAGTTAAATTTTACCTGGTAGAGGACGAAGCCAAACAGGCTTGAAATTCGATCATGTCTCTACCTTCCACGCAACCCCATTCCTCTTCCCCTGAGAGCTGACTTCATCCAGAAGCAGGAAGGATAAAAAATCCCAATGGGAAAACAGGTCATGAAAATAAGTTGCCAGGATGGTTAGGGTGGAATAATTTCTTCAGCTAGCACACTGTGCAAACCTAGACATGAAATCAAAAACTACATCTCCTAAACCTCTGATTGTGTTTTAGGTGGTCAGCATTTTTAATTAACAGCTTTAAAATTAGATCAGAGGGGAAATGTTTTTCTTTTTCGGCTCATCGTTTTTGGATTTTTTCCTTTATGTTTGACTGTCAAGAAGTTCATGAAATAGAGTCAAAAATTAAATTACTCTGTGCCCATCTTTTAGAGTTAAACTATTTGCTGATTTCTTAATAACTTGAATACTGCTAGAGCAAACAGGCCCTAGAGCTCTGCTGCGTTCAGTGTTGCTCTCTCACTTCCGTGCGTGGAAGGAAAGGCAGGGTCTCCCTCAGAGCTCTGGGGCTAGTGGCGTGCCAGGAACACAGATGCGCTCATTCTTGGACTGCGGATTCTCTCTGGCCTTGAGGTGACCTGACAGTCTGATGATCTCAAAGCCTCTCATCTGGTCTCTCTTCAATGTCTTTACATCTTTGCTTCTCTCCCTTTCCCTCAAATAAGAAAAACTCATCACTCTTACTTGACTTTGATTTTCAAACCAGGCATCATATAAAGTGCTTTGCTATGAATAAAGGGCTCACATTAAAAACCATTGAAACCATTATTGTTGATTCTACTCCAAGAAAGATTTTTTTTTTTTAGAAAGTCGCTCTAGAGCCAAATAGAACTGGGTACCAGATTTCTATTGAGTGATATTACTACCACTTCTGGCAAAATAATACAAGGAAGAAGTCTTTTCATTTAAAATGCTCAGATGTAAATATTGTAAGTGTTTTATACTTTTTCTAAACCCAGTAAAACTAGTTTGTAAGTCTGGAATATTTGGTGTTAACTCATCATTTAATTAATAGGCTAGCTGGTTATTATCATAGGAAATCAATACTTATCCTGATACCTTGCATTTCACTTAACAGGATAAATCTTATTATCCTCACTGTGTAAATAATGCCCAATGTAAAGGGTTAAAGGTCACGGAACTCTGGGTTACAAATGGGAAAGCCTAAAGTTAATTGACTCAACCACCTTCAATATTGAATAGGAAGGAGAATCCCCATTGCGGCTCAGTGGAAATGAATCCAACTAGTATCCGTGAAGATGAAGCTTCAGTCCCTGGCCTCTCTCAGTGGGTGAAGGAAGCTCATGGTGAAGGATCCATGAGCTGTGGTGTAGGTCGTAGACACAGCTCAGATCCCACATGGCTGTGGCTGTGGCGTAGACCTACAGCTGTAGCTCCAATTAGACCACTACCTTGGGAACTTCCATATGCTGTGGGTGGGGCCCTTAGAAAGACAAAAAATATATATAAATAAAAATATTGAATGGGAAGGACAAGAATCTAGTAGACAAGCTGATGGGATTTATTATTCACACACAAGACCAGTGTCCCAGTATGGGTTGGTCAGGAGTCAGGATGTTCATCGCGACTTAACAGACTGAATTTTTGTTTTATGAATGTTTATGCTCTGATAATACCTAATTCTTTTTATGCCTCTTCATCACTCTGGTAAAGTGTATTTGACATGATAAGCGGGCCTAGGTTTTAAATCTCTACTTCTCAAGCCATTTGTGAGGAAGAACCAGCTTTCCCCCAGTCGGTCTTGAGCTAGTATTTAAGTTGATAAAATAAAATTAGTTAAAAAAGAAATATCATGCCTTTAGTTGTTACAGCAGTCTCACATCTGAAAATTTCCAAGTGGTTACTCTTTAATTACTCGCAAACTGGTTCGGACTGGCGCTTGGTCCTTTTGGAGTAGCGTGTAGACCACTCGTGGAAAGTCTTGAGGAGTCTTAAGCCACTGTTTGAGAATCACTGCACCAGCTCGTGCTTATTTCTGTCACAGAGATCTTCAGGTAAAAGAACCTGGCCCTCCCTTTATTTCCTTTGATGATTTCTTCAACCAGGTGAACCCCAAAATATGCTAGACCTGATATGCATGCCAGGCATTGAGCTCACAGACTCACTGTGTTGCATGAGAAAGTACATCACCTTTGTTTCTTGCTACAGTTTCTCTATTCGTGAATGTGATGTGTTAGATAATCTTTTTTTTTTTTTTGTCTTTTTGCCTTTTTTATCTAGAGCCGTACCTGCGGCATATGGAGGTTTCCAGGCTAGGGGTCTAACAGGAGCTGTAGCTACCGGCCTTCGCCACAGCCACAGCAACGCGGGATCCGAGCCGCGTCTGCAACCTACACCACAGTTCATGGCAACGCCAGATCCTTAACCCACTGAGCAAGGCCAGGGATCAAACCTGCAACCTCGTGGTTCCTAGTCAGATTCGTTAACCACTGAGCCACGAAGGGAACTCCATGTTAGATAATCTTGAATGATGGCTTCTTTGGAAAGAATGTCCATGACTCTTTGCGTTGCCTGAATCCAGAGGGTACCTGTCAGGAGGACTCCAGTCTGCGTATGTGGTGTAGACATTTGTCCTGTTCCCAAGCACGTTTGTTTACAAAGATGTCATGTTGGCCTTCTATGTAAACATAAACGGATGCTTCTGTTACCGCTATAAATGAAGCTTCTCCTTTACCATCTAGGCTACCAACAAAGTTCTAAGTTTTGCTTGCCTGGACCTGTTCCACCAGAAGTAAATGGTTTAACATAATATGTAAAATACCATTTTAGTGGAGACAGCTACTCTGGACTTAAAAAAAAAAAAAGAGTCTCAGTGGCAGTGGTTTTAGAAATAGCAGCAGGCATCAAGGCAGGCCAGGAGAGAAGAGAAACCAAATGGGACTGTTATGTGCCCTTGCTGGGGGACGGAAGACAGGGCAGAGATGGAAAGGAGATGCCTCAGGGGGGTTTGATAAGTTGCTCTGATTTCAAAGGCCTTGACATGCAGAGTCAGGCGCAGGCTACCTGGGGGGAACCTGAAGAAGAAATGGTGGGAGCAAGCTCAGATTGGATTTCCATAGTGAAAGGCTCTGTTAGAGAACAGTCAAGAAAGTGATTGACGGTAAAAGAAAAATGGTGTAGAAGAGGACATGACAGTGTTCTGGAGACCAGCCTTGCTCAGAAATCCCACTTTTTGTTATCACAGACTCAGCATGCCCACCTGGGGAACGGCCTCATGGATGATAGTCCACTAGCTAGCTCAGTGAACTTGGAGTCAGAATTTCTGGGTTCCAGTCCTGGCCCTCACATTAGCTTCTTAGCAACCTTAAGCCATCTCACCTTTCTTCACCTCTGGTGTCTCATCTGTTAAACGTTTGCTGAGCTCCGGAAGCTATTACAAGGTTCAAATGAGCTAATTTACACAAAATCACCATTGATTTCTCTGCCTACTTACAACACCAACACTTTACTTCCCTGTTCCAAAAAAGGATGTAAGGGGGACCAGTGTCTATGGTCGATGCCTTTTTTTTAAGAATTTTTTTTTTTTTTTTTTTTTTTGGTTTTTAGGGCCACACCCACAGCATGCGGAGGTTCCCAGGCTAGGGGTCTAATCGGAGCTACAGCTGCCGGCCTACACCACAGCCACAGCAATGCGGGATCTGAGCCGCATCTGTGGCCTACACCACAGCTCACAGCAATGCTGGATTGTTAACCCACTGAGCAAGGCCAGGGATGCCACAACCTCATGGTTCCCAGTCGGATTCGCTAACCACTGCGCCAAGACGGGGAGCTCCTTTGGGCGATACTTTTTAACAAATGGCCACTTCAGGACTCTAGGACCATCCAGAGTCACTTCGTACACAAATCATTATATGACTACTCGGAACAGATCGTCACGCATGACAGCTTTTGCTCGGAAAGCTAATTTTATCTACAAGGGAGGGACATCTATATTTGACAGTTTGTGTAGGGCTAGACTCCTGCACATATATAAAATGCTAGAATGCTAGGAATGAACCTTATAAGGAGCGGCATATGATTTTTTTTTTTTCTTTTTTGGCCATCCCACAGCATACAGAGCTCCCGGGCCAGGGATCAGATCCAAGCTGCAGTTGTGAACTACATTGCAGATGCAGCAGTGCTGGAGCCTTTCGTCCACTCTGCTGGGCCAGAGATTGACCTGTGTCCTTGTGTCGCAGAGATATCACCAATCCCATTGCCCCACAGCAGGAACTCCAGCAGATAACCATTACAGCCTCTTTTTAAAAACATAATTTACATAAATAAGCATTGCCCTATTGTCAAATTAGTTGTCGTGATTGAGACCACGCAGCCATGGTCTAGAGAGGCTATCAAGAGCTCCTGAGTAGAACTATCTACAAGAGAGAATTTTCCCATTGCAAAAACAGTTTAGTTTCCTTTATCCTGTTTCTCGAATGTAATATCTTACGGCAGCATAGTACAGTTGTTAAAACCAAGAAATTATGATTGAGCCATGCTGTTAACAAATCTGGAGACAGTATTCCAGTTTGGTCAGTTCTCCCACTCATGTTCTTTTTCTGATCTAGGATACCTAGAATCTTACATCTGTATGTCCTTAGTCTCCTCCAATCTGTAGCCAGTTCTTTGGTCTTTGTTGTTGTCGTTTTCAATCTTTCCTGACCTTTATACTTGGAAGAGTTCTTAGGACTGATTTGCAGAATGTGCTTTAATTTTGATTTATCTGATTTACTTTTGTAATTAGATTGAGGTATAAATTTGGGGGGCAGGAATGCCACAGAAGCGGCAGCGTGCCCCTCTCAGTATATATATAGCTATATGTATATGACAAGGTCCACGATGATCCGTGTCACTGGTAATGTTAACTTTGATGACATGGTTAAGGTGTTGCTCCATTATAATGTTATGTTTTTCCTCTTCGTAATTAATAAGATGCTTGTTCTTGAAGATGATTTTATGTTTTTCTAAACTGGCAGGCAAGGGTTGGAGCAAGTGCTGCTCACACAGGGTTGCCTGGTGTCCTGTCCTGTTGGGAAGGAGCTGTGCCCTAGAAAATGATGGAGTCATTATTTAAGTGTTTGAATAGATTTCTCTCAATCCATACTGAAATGGATTGCCTGACATTACATTGCAGGATTTTTAAGTCCTACCTCCAGGCATATCTCATAGTTACTAGCAAAAATGAAAGTGTGAAATGCTTTTTAATGTATATTTAACCACACATAGTCTGGTGATTACTGATGTATATTCTCTATGGACTCCCTTTGCTATCAGAGGAGGATGTTAAGAGACAACATTTTTACACATTTATTCTATCTAAATCCATCACATGTTTACTTTCTAAATATCCATAACTGTCATTTAGAACAGGATCATAAAAAGTCAAATACTCTAACTCAACTTTGAATCATAGGATTACAATCAATTTTCAGAAAAAGTACAACTACTGTTTTTCCTTACTCTGCCCTAAGAAACTGCCTCCTGTTAAATGACATTAAAATATAGCCATTAAAAAATTTAAAAAGTATAGCATAGCGATGGGGATGTGGGGGTAATGCTACCCTATTCATCTTTCTGATTCAGAAATTCACATAATAGCTTATTTAAAGGCATTTTCATCACTGAATCCAAGGTCATGTCTGCTTGTATGAAGAAATAAAATTTGAAAATGTACTTAATTCCTTCCTATGGGGTCACTATTTGATAAGGATTCAGGTACCTTTTTTTTTTTTTTTGGCACTTATTCTGAGTTGCACAAAAGGAATTCACATGCTGTACTAATATATGCTAAGTAGTTGCATAGTCTATAGACCCTTGTTGTTGAAGTAGCAGTAGTGCAGGCATTTTAGATCACAGAGACCCAGTGGTCTGCGTTTTGTTTGCTTTGACCTTATTAAATTCAATTTGTTTCTCTAACTGTGACTCTAATGACAACATTTGCATGGCAGAAAAGTTTGCTTTTGGGATGGACTTTCATTAACAGTGTTTGCATGTTGTTTTCTCCCCTCGCTCTCGGTGTTCGACGAGCAGACAGAGCCCCTTCGGTTGCACTGGATAATTATGCACAATCAATAAGTTTTTGTGTTTGTCTTTGTTGTTTCTTTGATGCGGCCTCTAGGATGCTGCCGGCAAGGTGCTGGACCGCTGGGCCATCATGTCTCGAGAAGAGGAAATCATCACCCTTCAGCAGTTTCTGCGGTTTGGAGAAACCAAATCCATTGTGGAACTGATGGCAATTCAGGAGAAAGAAGGGCAGGCCGTAGCTGTACCGTCTTCAAAGACAGACTCAGACATCAGGACTTTCATTGAGAGCAATAATCGCACCAGGAGTCCCAGCCTCCTTGCTCACCTGGAGAACAGCAACCCTTCCAGCATTCATCACTTCGAAAACATCCCCAACAGCCTGGCGTTTCTGCTGCCATTCCAGTACATAAACCCAGTCTCAGCCCCCCTGCTAGGACTGCCGCCAAACGGGCTGCTCTTAGAGCAACCAGGCCTGAGGCTGCGGGAACCCAGCCTTTCAACCCAGAATGAATACAACGAGAGCAGCGAGTCGGAAGTTTCTCCCACGCCCTACAAGAATGATCAGCCGCCCAACAGAAACGCCCTGACCAGCATTACGAATGTGGAGCCCAAAACCGAGCCAGCCTGCGTGTCCCCCATTCAGAACTCCGCCCCGGTCAGTGATCTGACCAAAACCGACCACCCGAAAAGCTCGTTCCGGATCCACCGGATGAGAAGGATGGGCTCAGCCTCTAGGAAGGGGAGAGTGTTCTGTAACGCGTGTGGGAAGACGTTCTATGACAAAGGTACTCTCAAAATCCATTACAACGCAGTTCACCTGAAGATCAAACATCGGTGCACCATCGAAGGTTGCAACATGGTCTTTAGCTCCCTCCGCAGCCGGAACCGCCACAGCGCGAACCCGAACCCCCGCCTTCACATGCCTATGCTAAGGAACAACCGAGACAAGGATTTAATTCGGGCCACGTCAGGGGCTGCCACCCCCGTCATAGCAAGTACAAAGTCAAATCTCACACTCACAAGCCCCGGGCGGCCCCCAATGGGTTTTACCACTCCCCCGCTAGACCCTGTCTTACAGAATCCTCTCCCTAGCCAGCTGGTCTTTTCTGGGCTAAAGACTGTCCAACCCGTTCCTCCCTTTTATAGAAGTTTACTCACTCCGGGGGAAATGGTGAGTCCTCCAACCTCCCTCCCGACCAGCCCCATCATCCCCTCCAGTGGTACCATGGAGCAGCACCCCCCGCCTCCCTCTGAGCCAGCAGCGCCAGTGGTGATGATGGCCACGCACGAGCCCAGCACTGACCTGGCGCCCAAGAAGAAGCCCAGGAAGTCCAGCATGCCTGTGAAGATCGAGAAGGAAATCATCGACACCGCCGATGAGTTTGACGATGAGGATGACGACCCCACCGAGGGGGGCGCTGTGGTCAATGACGTGAGCCATGACAATCACTGCCACTCCCAAGAGGAGATGAGTCCAGGCATGTCCGTGAAGGACTTTTCTAAGCATAGCCGGACCCGGTGCATTTCAAGGACTGAAATAAGAAGGGCCGACAGCATGACTTCTGAGGACCAAGAAGCCGAGCGGGACTACGAGAACGAGTCTGAGTCCTCGGAGCCCAAACTAGGCGAGGAGTCCATGGAAGGGGATGAGCACCTGCACGGCGAAGTGAGCGAAAAGGTCCTGATGAACAGCGAGAGGCCGGACGAGAACCACAGCGAGCCCTCTCACCAGGATGTCATCAAGGTGAAGGAAGAGTTTACAGATCCCACTTATGACATGTTTTACATGAGCCAGTACGGACTGTACAACGGCGGGGGCGCCAGCATGGCGGCCCTGCACGAGAGCTTTGCCTCGTCTCTGAATTACGGCAGCCCTCAGAAGTTCTCCCCGGAAGGTGACCTGTGTTCTAGCCCAGACCCCAAAATCTGTTACGTGTGCAAGAAGAGTTTCAAAAGCTCCTACAGCGTGAAGCTTCACTACAGGAACGTTCACTTAAAAGAGATGCACGTCTGCACGGTGGCTGGCTGCAACGCCGCCTTCCCCTCTCGCCGAAGCAGAGACAGGTCAGTAAATCTCCATTGGCTGCTCCTGCTGGGGACGGGGGGGGGGGGGGGGGGGGGGGGGGGGGAGGGTGCCAGTCACGGTGGAATTCAAACAGTTTAAAAAAAAGAAAAAGGAAAAGGGAAAGTTCCAACTTAGAAGTTGTTGTTGCGCTGTAAGGATTGTCCCCGGGGACCACAAGATCCCCAAGCTGCCATGCTCGTGAAGGATTGTTGCAGTTGGTGCTTGTTATGATTAAGCATGCAGAATCATATGCCATCCTACCCAGTAATGCACGCCATTTTTCTCTGTGCTCTGTGTGTGGGTATGTGTGTGTGTGTGTGTTTCCATGCATCTGGGTGTGAATAAGTTCACTGTAGACACAGTTCTCTGCTTCCCCCATGAACCTCCACTTAGAAGCTGCAGTTTCTTTATATATATATATTTCTGCTTTGCCATGTGGCTTTTTAATTCAATCAATACATTATCTTCATACACACGTATTTATTCAATATAGAAACAGAAGTGTACGGATGGAAAGAACCATAGGTCCAGGACATCGAGACAGCCTGCATCTCCGTAGGTATAACCAGAAATGTTAATCATTGTGACATGAGTATTTAGTGTATCCCTGAGTTCTTTGAGAGTCAAAAATATTGGAAGAAGATGGGACCCACAGAATTGTTGATGTGGGGAAACGGTGTGGTGACGCGGGTTATTTGTACTTTACAACGTCTTTGAGCACATCTCTAAAATATAGTCTGTCATGGGAATTATGCACAGAAGGGGAGGCATGCATTTTCTCGGAGCATCAGTTAGAATATGTTATGTCCAGCCTTGTGATGACATCACACCTTAGCAATGTAGCTGCAGTTCTGAAACAGTTGGGCTTAAACAGAAGCAGCTGGTCCTAAACCTGCAATGTTCTTTTTCAGTCTTAAAGAAAATGTAATATAAATGGAATGTGTCAAGGTGGTCAGTGGTGGGGGTCACACAGTGGTCCTCCCCTTGTGAAGATAAACTTGTGAGCAAGTCATTTACGTGATACACCAACTCAGCTAGAGTCACATGGTTAGTTCATCAGGGATGTGGTTTTTGGATTTACATTGTCCTTTTAAAATATTTTTGGAGAAAATTGTGTTGCATGGTAAAAATCAGTATATGTAGAAGAAACAAAATTAACTAGGAATTTTCCAAATAGCCACCACCCAAATTCTGATGTTTACCAATGGGTAAGTGAGCTCTTTGACACAGTAACATATAAGAGAAGTACACTGAAAAGTAGTGACCTCTCTCTAGAAAGCTATTTTTTCTTCATACTTAAAAGTTCAATCTTATAACAGTAAAAGTTGAATATATATATATATATATATATTTAACTAAAATACAGGGGACCCAATGCATGAAAAGCAAAAGCTCTGAGAAAAAAAGTAAAGGGCTGTCTTTATACAGCTCTCAAAACATGCTTTGACGAGAACTCCCATCTTCTTAAAATTTTCCTTCTACTTTTCCCCATTTACCTTGTTCTGTAAAAATGTTTTATGGTCACAAGGTTCTTTTCAGTTCCAAGCTATCATTGACAGTCCCAGAATATGGCAGATAATACAGCTAAACTTTGGATAATAAAGTATAATACTATAACCAACCCCTCCCCCAAGTTTGTAATATTCATTCTCTTACATTTGAAATAGTGCACTTGTGATAATGAGGTTAATGCATTGGCTTTTTTTTTTTTTAACAAAAATAAAAGACTCATGAAAACCTGCATAAAATATTTATGGAAATGGAGTGTTTGAAGACAGGCCAAAATTTAAGCTTATTTGCATGAATTCCTATCACAGTTTTAGTTGGTTTGCTGAAAATACTGCAAGTCATAAGACTGCAATAAATGGCTCTGGGACCAAAGGCTATAACACCCAAAGCTTGGTGCTTTCATTTATGTCAAGCCACTAGAAAACTCGAAGCACTTGTGTTTTTCTGTCCTAATGTTCAAGGAGGTACTATGGACAGGGTGGTTTGTCTGAGGAAAAACATTTATTGATAGCAGGAGAATATATCAGTCTCTAATTTTATTCTAAGGATTGGGAGTTATGTGGGTGATCAGCCACGCAGAAGTTTAGACCAGTGCCTAGGATAACAAGGATGTAGGATATTCTAGATAGAAAGTTTAATACAGATATTAGGGAGGGTGCAAACCTCAGCAGAGAGGTGATCACATTGCCTATGGGTGAAATAGCACATCACACCTAATCTTTGTAATTCTGGAGTTTTGTCACACACGCTAAAAAGCAAGTTAAAAAAAATACCGAAAGCATTTTGCAATACAGGAAAGTCCTTTGATTCTCACCTGATATTTTGCTTTTCAAGAATTGCTCAAATCTTTTGACCTCAGGTTAAAAACTTAGCAAAAACTCTTGATGTTTTGCCTTATTTTTTTTTTTTAAGGTGCATGTGCATCCTTGTTGAGTCTGTGACTTGAGTCAGTACATGATGTGAGTGTAGCTGCCACCAAATAACCAAAAACAGTGATGCCTCTGGGGTAACCCCTTCTTCCTGCATCTCAGGAAACATATTGCTACTGTTATCGTACTCCTGTTTCAGCCTTTTAGTGTCATTCCATCAACTGATGTCAGCCGGTCATTTAATCTCCTTACTCACAAAGCTTCTTACGTCACGTCTCTGAGGTACCCCTTAGACTCATCTCCCCCTTTCTCTTCACTTTTACTGTGTCAGTCACAGGAACCCCAGGAATTCTGTGTCCCTGCTTTTTTTTTCCTCTTCAGTTCACTCTGAAGCTAGGATACGGCTTCTTACCATTCTCTGAGCCAACATACTTTCCCAAACAGAAACCCTCCCTTTGCCTTTAATCCTGCTCTCCTCAGCCTGTTTCTCTTGTCTCGCCGGAGTCTCCATGATTCATCCATCCTGGTCGCCCCAGTGTCTTTCTTGTGCAGACAAGGCACTAGAAGGCATTTTGAGATGAGGCTGAGTGTGCAGGGCTGCAGTTTTCCGGGCTGCCTGTGATGAAACTACCAGAATAATCCTCTTCCTTCTGTGGATGAAAGCAGCCTTCCTGTCAGGGGCGGGGCTTAGAACACCTGACAGGAGCGAGGCACGGGTCCTCTTGGTCCATCTTGCAAGATGCTTATACACAGGGGGGTTTCAGTTTTAGTCTCAAGTAGGCAGTTAGTAAGATGGAGATAGAGAGCTGTTCAATGCTATGTTCTAGATTTGCCGGTTAGCCGAGATTTCCAGGTCTTTGCTTATAGTCTTCCTAGGTTTTATAATAAGATTAGATTAAAGGTTTTTTGGAAAGCCAGAATGTTCTTTGTTTAAAGTCCCAAGAAGGGAGATGAGAGAGAAAGTAGGGGACACGAGCAGGGTTTGTGGGGGCTGAGGGTTCTGAGCACAGTGTCAGGTGTCCTTTTCTGTGCGGTCGTGAATGAGTGTGACTTTAATAAATATAAAAGCAAAGAGCACTGCTCCACGCTAATGACAAAGGGCAAGCTAATACACACAAACTCCAGTTCATCTGGTCACAAGGTGGCTGTTAGAATAATTCTTATTGAGTTACAGAAGTAAAATATCAATGATTTTCCCTAAACTGTGGAACTGTAAGGTGATGGGGCTGAAGTATTTAAGGACGTACTGATAACAGTGTAGAATGTTACATCCGACAGTCTCTCAATACCCTTCTTTCTTGTTTGTGCCTTGATTTTTCTGTGAAGATGGTGTTCTGTCAGGGAACAGGACGACTGACCCTTGGGTTTTTTGTTTTGTTTTGTGTTGTTTTTTTGCTTTTTAGGGCCACGTTCTCAGCTTATGGAAGTTCCCAGGCTAGGGGTCAAATTGGAGCTACGACTGCCAGCCACAGCCACAGCCACAGCCACACCAGATCCAAGTCACATCTGTGACCCAGACCACAGCTCACAGCAACACCAGATCCTTAACCCACTGAGCGAGGCCAGGGATCGAACCCGTATACTCATGGATACTAGTCGGATTCATTTCCACTGAGCCATGATGGGAACTCCCTGGCCCTCGGTTTTTAAGTATACATATGAAAATATTCCCTGGGCGGAAGGAATTCTAACTGGTCTAGAATCTACAGTTTCCCTAAAGGACATTTTCTCCATGGTAGTGTCATAGAATTAGCGGAGCCTGGCTTAATTGGTCATTTCTCCTCCTCTGTCTTGAATTTTGATCCCCAGGAGGGTTGAGTGGCCATGGATCTCACCTGTATATAAGGGCAGCCCACTTATAAATTACATTTGGGTTTTTTTTTTTTTTTCAGAAAAAAAAAACGCTTCTGTCCCCTTTCCCAAAATTCCTTGTCATTTGCTAATATGTTAAAAATCTCTTTATATCTGTTTTAGTGATTGGCAGTTTTAAAACTCCCTCAACTGTAATGAAGACTTGTACGCAGCCACTAGATAGTCTGCAGAGAAAGAAACATTTATCTCTTGGCTTTTTGCCTTACTTGAGTTTTACCGTCTTTGTTCCTCTCTTCCTCTGAGAATAGTGGCCACTAATACCAAAGTTTGTCCTAAATTTTATCAAACAGGTAAACGTATATATTTGATCTTCAAGGTAGGGGAAAGGTGATTCACCCCGTGAATCGATTTAAAAACAAAATAATATTTGCTTAGGGTGATTTATAAATAATATGAGGCATACATTGGGGCCAAATATGAACCTTCTCTTTGATTGCTAGTTAAATCCATCCAGATTTAAACATGTAAACGTCTTGATTGGTATGGAGTAAGACATCTGTATTTGGTTTACTAAAACCTGCTGATGTTTCCAGAACTAAATTTGTTCTTCTATAGGCCTCTGGGTAGCTGTAGCTAAAAAGCAGAGATGTATTTTGCTTGTCTAGATTACCTGACTTCCAGCCCTATACAGGTGTGCAGGAATAAATTAACATGAGCTACCTCTGATGAGCCACCGCATACATTAACAACAGACGTGAAGATGCGAAAACATGCTACCTGCCTGCTGTTATCACCTTCTCAGCAGCAACATCCATTTTTTTTCCATTATTCTCAATGTTTGGAAACTTATAGAGAACTTTTCTAAAAGAGAGGTTTTCAATAAATACACAGAATTTCACCCAGACAATACCTCCAAGAAATGAGCCACTTAGCACCAATTTAAGATAACTATTAGTATATTTGCCCTAATATAATTAGCCGTCAAACACAGTGTGTTAATCCTCTCCAAGTACAAGAAGAGAACATTGAAAGGCATCAGCCTTTTCATTTCCTATATTCTTGTTTCTCAAACTGCAGCTCTCCTTTTCTGAAATTCTTTTAAAAGGTGAAGTTGTGCAGGTCCTCTGACTTATAAAGGAAGAGATCTTATTTTTTTTTTTTTTCCTGGTTACTCTGTTTGGTTTCACAATACAGCCAGCAGATCAATAGGTCTTTTGTACTTATCTCCATTACTTTCCATCAAAGGCAAACAAACAAAATAAATCCCCCTTCTGAGTAATTGCCAGTTGTGCCCTCCTCAAGCGAAACTTTGGTAGTAAGATAAACTTCGGTGTCATTCCTGTCTCTGGGGTTCCTTTTATATACTGGGAGAGGAGCACCGAGCAAAACGGTCTCCTTGTATCATGGGGAGAGACTCTGACAAGCCTAAAGTGAGCCTCAGATCTTCCTAATGACCTCCTGCTGGCCCAGCTGGATGTAAGACAAGCTCATTTAAGCCTCTGCTGACCTTTCACTCCTCCGATCCAAGTGCTCACTGCCACCAAACTGCCTACCAAATAGACGACAAAGCTGGACGGCGGGCCAAGGACCTCCTTTTCGTGATACAAAGAAATTGTTACAAATTTCTACTGATGGGAGTAACATTAACTCCCCCCGAGGGTGCCCGACTTCCAGCACACAAATATCCGGCTTTTACGTATGCCACCTCCCCTCGAAAGGAAGAAGCTGCTGCTCGCCAGCGCTAACCTGAAAATTCAGGCGGAAACAGCATTTAGAGCAGACGGCACAGAGCGAGTGCACAGGCTGATGATGGCACCACTTCGAAAGGGTCACCTTCTTAATTTCTGTCACCCTAGGGTCCATCACCATCTCTCTGATCCTCAGACCTTATCGGTATGCGACTTTCTCATAGATAATCATTCATTCCAAATACTCGTTTTTGTGGGTAATCTTTTCTCTTTTTTTTTAAAAAAAAAGGCTGTATCTCACCTAGAAGCAGGTTATAAGATTTCACACCTATATTCATATTTGTTTTGCATCAGTCATGGAAAGATGGGTTCTCTCTGACGTGAAAGGCTTCTACCAGCTCTCTTTTGCTGTGAGTGATCGTTTTTCCGTTTTGCTAAGAAGACAGACTTTTCTTTCTCTGTTGAAGTTGCATAGTGAAGGTTGGGCTAGAAAGCATTTCTTTTTTCTCTTTTTTTTAAAGCCTTCTCAGAAATAATTTAATGTTTTTGCCCTAAGACTCCCACAAGCTTCAAATAAGTGAATGTGGCAGAATATGAAAGGAGTTTACACTTGCCAAAAAATTACAATGTCATAAAAAAGGGATTTATTAACTTTGATTCTTGAGCGCCAAGATATGTGTGCTTGTGTGTGTGTGAGAGAGAAGCAGGCCGAGAAAGAGAAGGGAAGAATACTTTTCAGGAAGAGATAATTTTTCTTCAGTTATTTAACATAAAAGTACACTTTAAAAAAAATAACCTAGATTTTATGTCCTAAAGCAAGCTGCTTGAACTAAAACAGGAGTTGTAAATTTCTGGTAAAAAGCTGTTAGGCCTGAAGTGTTCGTGATCTTAACTCTAGTACTTTATGGAGTTTATTACTTCTTTTATTAACTAGGGGGAAAAATGTTACCCACTTCTAGTTTAATTCTTTTTCTTGCTTGCTGTAATTATTTTGACTTTACCTTAGGAAAAAAAAAGCAGAGTGTTTCTAATTGAACATATGTAAGTGATGCCTCTGTTTTGCTGTTGTATATATCAATCTGAATTATTACCCGCTATTCAAAAATTGTGCTGATGTTCTAATCTAAAACGCATCCACATAATGTTACGTGTGTGTTTATACATAAACACCCACATGATTAAACATATCAAAAGACAGATCCTCCTTCATTGCCAGAGAAGACATCTTCATCTTGGAAAGTGATGCATGAAGTTGCTTTATCACATGGATGGGAAATAAGATTTTTTTTTTTTCAGTCCAAGGAGACACATTTGGGCAGTGAGAACAACAGCCCTTCAGTAGGAAGCCTCTGGGGTCTGATGGGCAGCTGAGGGGAGCCGCTCTAATTCCGCTGCCTTTTTAGTCCGCTCTGTCACTGAGGGGGCACTGGTGGGTCAGTGTGCTCACTAGTAATTGTGTTTTACAGACTTCTAAAGCAGTCAGTCCCAATTCAATAAAAGTGGAGAGCAAGAGAGAGAGCACTTTTGTTCTATTTTTTACTTGAAATTATTTCATTCAGCAGTCTGTCTTTTTTATTACCAGGACTTGACATTAGCACTCCAAGCTATATTAGCATCCATTTCAGCAGTTCAGTAATGGTATTAAAAAAACACTTAACTTCAACGGTGAATGGTTGTATGACAGTACCATAAAAAATCCACATTAAAAAAAAAAAGTACGTATTTGTCCCAGCAAATTATTTTTCACTTGTTTAACCACTTCAAAGCTATGTTCTCGTGATGGGCATTCCCAAGAACCTTCTTGTTCTCAGAAGCAAGCAGTCAGCAGTGCTCTGTTGATTAGGGACTTGGGGAGAGAGGCAACGGGAATCCAGTGGGGAGAGGGTAGGTAAAGATGCTGTTTACAGTGTAGTGAGATTACCTTCCATTCATCAGCAGAGATGGAATTGGCAACCACAGAGCACCCAAGGTGAAATTCTTGGATCCTCAAGCCTGGCTGGGATTTGATTTTGAACCCAGCACTCTCCAAACTTGGGAGCAGAGCCTAACTACTTTGGCACTGCAGCGTGCTCATAAATGACTACATTAGGTTCTAAATTTTGATTAAACATTCAGTAATTAATCAATGGTAGACACGAAGCAGTTGGCAAGGTCCAGAGCTGCAAAGTGTTTAAGACATAAAACATTACGAAGTAATTAGAATATGCTCCTTCAAGAGAAGGATTGCCTTCAATAAAGAGGTAAATGATAGCGTCCTGCTTATTGTGGACGTAGGCAGCCAGAGCAATATGATAAACTGCTAGAGATACACATATCAGTAATCATCCACATTATTAGTGCCATTAATCATAATTCCAAAAATATGACAGCAGCAGCCAACTTTTTGACCAATTTTGCTTCTGCCTGTTGGCCATTATAACTTCGCTAATAGACTGCAGAGCTCCTGTGCGTGGCAGTTTGCATTGAGGATGGAAGGTTAATTATATTTGCGCCGCTGATTTCTTCTCTCCTTGGACAAGGCTTAGCACTTTGACAATCCCAGGAGCTCACTGTTGTTAAACCAGTAAAAGTACTTTATTGAAATTTTCTTTGTTGGTCAGGAAAGGGGAGACGTTTCAAATGAGGTAGACGCGCCAGGCTGGGGGAGCCGCTAATGGTTCTCGCTCCAAAGTGATCCTTGGGCAACAAGATAAACTCGGCGGTTTCCAGAGATCACTTTACTCTCTCATTTCTCTTCCGCAGACAGGTAGAAAGTTCACTACCTGGGTGATACACCAGGAAAATCCCACAGGGATTTGTAGTGGTTGCCATGTGTATATATAGGACTAAGAAGTTGGCGGCAGTGGTTAATGATACTCGGAGAAATAAGCAGCTCTTGAATGAAAAAATCTTGCTTTTATGGCTAGGCTTGGGTGAATAAAAAGAGAATTAAAAAAAAAAAAACCACGTCCGAATGTTCTAAACATTGCAGTGGCACAGGTACGTTGCTGGTTGGTTAGCTGAAGTTTTCCTGTTTCAGCAGGAAGTTTTGACCAAAGACGTTAGATTTTGTGCCTTCTTTTTTTGTTCCTGTATCTTAAGTATTTTCGTTTTCACTATAAAATTCTAGATAAGTCGAAATTATAATATTGCCTACAAATTCTGTCCCTTCTGTTCGGGAACTCACACAACCCAAAGGCTGTCTTTTTAAAAGACCGTAAATTAGGTGTTTTAATGATGTAAAACCTTCTTGGATATTTAGTCTTGGGAAGTATTTCCCTTGGAAAAGATCTCAGAAAGAAATGATATGCTATGTCATACACATTAGAAAAGAAAGCTTGTTTTTAAATCAGAGAAAAAAAAGTGTGAAAATCAAGAGAAAAATACATGCTTCTACTTTGGAAGTATGTCTTCTAAACTCTTTATATACATATATATAAACATGGGAAGGAAGACCTGAGGGTTAGTTCATCCAGGGTAAATAGAAATCTCAAAGTTATAGCTCAGGTTTATCGAAGTTCTTAAAAGATTCCAGGACTCACGGCTTCGTTTTTTCTTACCCAACAATAGTAGTAAAGTGAGCACCATATGAGCTGCCTGATTGAGAAATTTTCCAAATGCTGTGAAAAATAATCCTATTCACAGTGTAACACGCATCTCACATTACAGCGCAACAGGTATCTATTGAATAATCAGCACCCTGGAGAAGCCTCAATGTGTCAGATACTAGTCAGAAGTAAAATGCTTAGGGAACAGTGTGGAGTATCAATTCTGCACTTAACCTGAGCTTCCAGCATACACATATTCCGTCTACCAATCTGCCTCCCCAAATGCCATTACTCCATGCACATTTTTATGCATTCCACAGCAATGACAAATTGTTTTGTAACTGTAGTGCCAGATTTAGTATGCGAGAGACACGTTCGCCTCTGCCAACAAACCAATAATTCTCACTAACATCTTCAGAGTTACAACATTTATAAAGTTGCAAAGTGGAGTAAACAAACCATCTGTTTGGCTTTTCCATATATGTCATGCTTTCTTATTAGCATATTACGATTCATTTAGTAAACAAATTTGGTGATTTCGTTCACGTCAAAGTTAGGTCGGAAGCCTGAAGATGATTAACATTCCTGGGAAAGGCACATTAATACTTTGCTTCCTCGGCAAACTTAAATGGCTTCTCAGGAGAATCGCCCCTTGTTGACAAGATGAGACTGTCAATTTTGTTTGCCTGCCACATTAGGGGCCATAAGGGGATGGCAGGCTCTGAGAGAGGGGAGTCATGTAGGCAGCATAATTCAGTGTGAATTGAGAAAAGAAGTCTAATTCTGATAAATGGTCGACCCCAATACATCCTACCTGTTATTACAACAGACGTGCCGTATCTGTGCAGTAAATTAGCCAAACCCCTAAAGAGTTTGGTGGGAGCTTATCTTCAAGTGAATAATTTGAATGTAGAGGGAATTGGCTGCGTGACCAGTATGGATGATTTGTTTTATATTGAAAGGGATTGAAGTGACTGAATTTCATACTTTTAATTTACCACCATTTGCCCAGCTTTTATTCCTTGCATCTATTATATACTTCTATACTTTTTTGGAGTTTTCTGAGCATTTTTCACTAGGATCTTTACATTGAATTTCCTGAGCTAGGGATGGTTTTCAGATCTTTCAGAGAAAATCTTTAAATAATAGGTTATAGAGCCACTACTGGTTTTCTAGAGATGTATACTATCAAAATGTCATTTACTTCACGGGGCTTTAAGCATCCTACAATTTACAAACAATAGTACAGGTATTTGTGAGGAGTTTAAGGACAGCAGATCGTGTCACAGAAGAACACTAATGAGAAGCAGAAGTACTTTTTCATTTCTGTGGGTTTGGATAGCGGATTTACATTTCTCATCAGGAATATTGACTCATTATCCCACATTACACTCAAACCTGGCAGCTAGATTTCCCCAGATTAGACATGAATTTATTTCTTTATCCTCATATACGTATATCCATACACACACACTATATATATAATTGCTGTGTGTATAATATGCAGTGTGTGTATATGTATGTATGTGTGTAGTGGTATTTGCTGTGTATACATCATGATCATTCTGGATGATGTGTGTGTGCGTGTGTGTGTGAGTGTTTAGTGGCAGAGGTGAACAGAAAAAAAAAGGCAAAAACTAATCCGAAATGGAGCCTCAATTCCATTTTACGTGAGGCACTGTAATTAATTATCAAGTATTTTATTTCAGTTCACCAAGTTTAGAACAGCGGAAAGCGGATTAAGAATTAAGAGGTAGATTGGACTTCTCTTGTAACCTATAGTGTGATTCACTGTTCAGTTTTGACAGCCACATTTTGATTTTTTAATCTGGTCATGAGGCTCTTTAAAAAAACAAAAAGGTACTTTCCTTGTTTGTCAAAACCAAAGTTAAAAACTCAAAACATTTTCTTTTCACTGTGTTTGATTCTTATTTGGTTAAATACCACATTAAGTTGAACTGGGCATTTGAACCATCTTGGAAAAAGAAACGTGAGAAAAGCACAAGACAGGACTAACTTTCTCTAAAGGGCACTTGCATTTACTTGATTTTGTTGGATGGATTTGTTGTCTTTTGGTGACGGCTTGGTAAAGTCTTTTTTCTCTCTCTCTTTTTTTTTTTTAAACTGAGATGTAATTGACCTAAGTTTTCATTAAGGAAACCCAAAAAGCTGGTAGTCCAGTTTAGTCCCCTTAGAATACTTCCCCTTGGCATTTTGAAGAATAAGTTTGATTTTGTGACTTAATATATAAAGCTTCATCACTTTTTGCTTTTAAGGGTGGTCTTAGTTTTCAAGCGCCTTTTGGTAAACTCGCTGTATGGAACAGTAGGAAAGAGTTCAGAGGGTCAGAGGAGACATTTGTGATTCCAAGCATAGCCCAGGTTATAGGACCATGTCGTGCCCTAATTGTATAGCATTACCTTGTACCACAGTGAGGTGTAACAGAGTCTGAATTATCCTCTGCTCTATTACTTGTTTTTTCTTACATATTCATTTCCATGCTTCCAGTCTTTGGATCATTGTTTTCCCTTCTACAGTATATTTTGGGGAAAGGTTCTTTAAGACTCTGCATATTGTTGATTAAAATCAAATAAATGCCTTTTTTTTTTTTTTTTTTTGCTTTTTAGGGCCGCACCCTCGGCATGTGGAGGTTCCCAGACTGGGGTCCAATCGGAGCTACAGCTGCTGGTCTACACCACAGCCACAGCAACGCGGGATCCTTAATCCACTGAGCAGAGGCCAGGGGTCGAACCCGCAACCTCATGGTTCCTAGTTGGATTCGATTCTGCTGCGCCACGATGGAAATTCCAAATAAATGTACTTTTAATTATGTCCTGTGTGCAAAGCATTCTACTTGAGCTGCAGGAGACTGGGGTTGAAAAAGATACAGTTTGTATTCTTCGTGAAAGTGACCACCTTGGGACTAAATTTTGGCCTGCCCTCTTGACGAGATCCCAGTAAGGTCAGATCCTTACCCCTTCTGACCTCTCACCTTCTCTCTCCATCTCATTTTTTTTTTTTTTTTTTTTTCTGTAAGAGGAAGCTGCCACCTCATCTTGGTATTTACTAATTCATCAAAGCAAGGAACAGCTTTTGTACTGTTCACGTTCTTGTAAAATATACTAAGTCATTTGCACTAATACAGTCTAGATGTTTTTGCCCGTGACTATTTTTTCCTCTTTTCTGGAGATAAATATTCAGAACACTAGGTTTATTTTCTAGAAAACCTCTCTCTCTGAAGAACTCAAAACTGGTTCCTTCCTGGCGTCCTCTGGCTTGCTTGCCAGCAGCTGCCTCTTGCTTCCTCCTCTGAATCCTTGCAACTCGCCGGCACGCTCTGGTCTTCCTCCCGTTTCAGCATCCTCTGCACTGTACATCGCTAGTCCATCGGCATCACTTCTTTCTGTGTCTTTTCCGCATTCCCTTTTTACCTCTTCGGTTTTTGCCGGAGTCACCTTGTAAGTTGCTCTTAAGCCCTGGCCTTTGCCTCCCCTCCTGTGGACAGCGGGCATTCTGTGACAGTCCCTGCTTTGGTCTTCACTTCCATCAAGTGCTGCCATTCGTCCTTTTCTGTGGTGGCTGAACTTAACCCCTTGAGGTTCAGGATGAGGGCTCTCTGAAGAAATCGTCTTCTCTCCCTCCTCTTGCTTTGCCTCTTTCTGCCCCAGTGGTCCTGGGAGTTGGTTGGGACAGCCTCAAGCCCACCGTCATAAAGGTGAACTGGTAGGTTTTCCACAGCACATTCTTCCCATCCCCACTTGACGTATTTTGCATATGGTATTTAGACGGATTATTAAACAAAAATGAAATAGAGTAAGAAGTGAGCATAAAAGAATCAATTCTCTTGAACTGTGGTTGCATAATGGAAATCGACTACCACGAATGAACTCCTGCACTGAAGTTATGAACAGCAGAGCTAATGCACTGCCATGAGTTCATCTTTATTATTGCATTACACCTGAATCAATTGATAAAGTAGCTTTTTTTTCCTTAAAGCAAGGGATGGCACTTAATTGAATAAAAGTCAATGTAATTATATTAGCAGAGGACAGCAGTACTGCTGACAGCGGAAAAGGGACACTGTTGAATAGAGTGCCAGAGCTGGACTACACATTTCTGCACATCGTTTGGTTGACAGATATTGAGGGCTGGTACATCATCTAATTAGATTACAGATTTCTATTGCTGTAAGTGAGAAATGAAGAGAAACATCTCTTCCTGGTAACACAGCAGTGGAGATGTGTAATTTCACAAGTCATCTTAGGAAAGAGGTGTCCATCTGGGGCATCATTGTGTCCTTTTGTCAGTGTTAATTTATTCTTCCTTATTCAGTGTGTCTTGATGTGACTGCTGTGTGTCTGGCGGCTGTTTTCTCAGCAGTGAATCTAGGAAGTGGTAACTACAGATGTGTGAGAAGCAACAGAGTTCTAGATTAAAGTCATCACAAAATGTGCGCTTGTGAAATTACGAGGGGGGAGAGTGTTAATAAACAGGGGTAGGATTTTGCAAGCTGCTTATGGTTGGCAGATTGTTTTATCAACAGAGTAATAGTACAGAGTATAACCCCGTTTGCACATTCTTGTAATAACTCTGGTGGTGACATACCCACATGTCAGGGCAAGGACTTCACGGTAGGCATTTCCTGCACTCTGCTTAGTAGCAATGTGTAGTTGGAGTCATCTGCCATCTGACACCAAGGAGACGGGGAGTGACTGTGTCAGAGCAGGGACCGTGGGGACCACTTCCGTTGATCATTCACATGTCCACACACTGCATGCATCTGTGTAGAACTCATTTGTGGATGATGATGATGTGAATTTGGTTTATCCTAATGTGATTTATGACTTTTGGATGATGCTGCTGATCTGAAAATCATCAAGACAGCATATGAGATGATCGCTTGTGACAGAAAATGATTTTGTGATCAGAACATTTTAAATCCCTATTTTATTGTTTAAGTTTTTAAAAAAAAAAAAAAACAGATGTCTAGAATGTGAATTTGTTTTCTCTCTCTCTCTCCTTCTCTCTCTTTTTCTCTGTCTCTCATTCTTGCTTTCTTTTGTGATCGATTTAGCAAAAGATTAGAAAGCTGATCTTATTATCACAAGGTAAGCTCAGCCTTCCTAAGTGCAGCGTGGAGGGGGCTGCTGCCCCTCTGCCCGTCTTAAGCCCGGAGTGCTATATATTGTCTTGTGTGGAAAGGTGGAAAAGTACTTCCCACCTTTCTTGTCTCTGAGGCACATACCTCTCAACCATCTCTAAGAAATATTCAGCCGTGTTTGTCACCAAATGGAGTGACTCATTTTGACCGTCCATACTTTTTAATTATAATCAGGAGGTCTGCGGGACTTTATGCTGGGCATTCCACATAGTTTCTGTTATCACAATTACATCTCCAAGATGTAGAGCTTCTGCCATTATTGAGAAGCTTTCATGTATCTGGATATTTATTTATTGGGTTATTTTTTGGAAGGGTAGCCTTCAATTTAGGTCCTTGTCAAATGTGAGCCTTTGCAGGTGGAGAGAGGTATATGCCCAAGGGCATTTTAAAAATAAATGGGGGATGTAAATACAAAGGCAATGTTTTCAGAGAGATAATAACCTATCAGGCTTTGTAAATCACCACATCCCTATGGATGCGCTGGGATAAATCCTATCTTATTTTACACAAGCAAAGCACTCAATGAATAGAGTAAAAGTTTTGCTTGTCTAAGAAGTATGGATTCCGCTTGTTAAAATAGAGGGACCATATGTTATTACTGTGCTTGGTTTTCTTTTTGTATTAATTGTATGTGGGGTTTGGGGGTTTTTTGGGTCCCTTTGGGGGGTTTTTTGTTGTTTAGTGTGTTTTTTTTTTTTTAAGGGTTGGATGGGTTTTAAAAACTGATTTCAGCTTTTCAGCTTCTTTTTTTTTTTAAGAATTACACTTTAAAACTCGACTTGATGAAAACGTTTTCCACTCTAAGATGTAGCAGCTCCTCAAAAGAAATGTATTTTACTAGCAGATTTAGCAGAGATCCCAAATCGTTCTGAAAAAGGGGATTTATGATAGAGACAGTCTGTAACCCTATTTCAAACTGCTAACGTATTAAACTGAATTTTTTTTCCTCCCTAAAACTTGAAGTGTAGGAAGGTGAGGGGCAATAATTCATTCTCTGTTAAAGTTAATCCTAAATTATCTAGGTCATTTACTTTTTAAAAAGTGGATCCTTTTTATAACTTTCAGCTTTTGAAGTATTTGCTGTAGAGAAAAAAGGGGCTTGGCTTTGTTTTTAGGTAAATTCAAATTCAGTTTAGACAAGCAGAAAGTTTCCATTCTTTTATCCTATTTAATATGTTTCCTCAAACCTCTGCTGTGAGATTCTCTGGAGCTGATGCTGCTACATAGTAAAAGGAACACATCATTGGGGAAAAGGTGCATGGGTCTGCGTTCACCCTTCCAGTGAAGAATCTTACTCTTCTAAAAAGTGTGTTAACGCAAAGCTCCCGTTCTTACACTCCCCACCCCCACTTAGTCCCAAACCCTGAGGATACAGGGAAATGTTTGCTTTTATATAATGGTGTCCTTAGCAATGAATATGCTTATCTGATGCCTCATGGAAGCTGAATCCATTTTAAAATGCTCTCCTTTTTCTCACCCTCCCCACTCCCTGTCCACCTTCTCCCCGCCCCCCCTTCCCTCTTGTTTTCCTAGACACAGTGCCAACATAAATCTGCATCGTAAACTGTTGACCAAAGAACTCGATGACATGGGCCTGGACGCATCGCAGCCCTCCCTTAGCAAGGACCTCCGGGATGAGTTTTTGATGAAGATCTATGGTGCCCAGCACCCCCTGGGGCTCGATGTCAGGGAAGACGCCTCCTCCCCGGCGGGCACTGAGGACTCCCACCTGAACGGGTACGGGAGGGGCATGGCAGAGGACTACATGGTCCTGGACCTGAGCACCACCTCCAGCCTTCAGTCCAGCAGCAGCATCCACTCCTCCAGAGAATCCGACGCAGGCAGCGACGAGGGGATTCTCCTGGACGACCTGGACGGGGCGAGTGACAGTGGGGAGTCCGCGCACAAGGCCGAGGTCCCCGCCCTCCCCGGCGGCCTGGGGGCTGACGTTGCAGGATCTCTGATGTTCAACAGCTTGTCCGGGAGCAATGGTGGGATCATGTGCAACATTTGCCACAAAATGTACAGCAACAAGGGGACCCTGAGAGTGCACTACAAAACCGTGCATTTGCGAGAGATGCACAAGTGCAAAGTCCCCGGTTGCAACATGATGTTTTCCTCTGTGCGAAGCCGAAACCGGCACAGTCAGAACCCTAATCTCCACAAAAACATTCCCTTCACTTCGGTAGATTAGTCTCAGAACGGACACTACAAATGCCAGCTCTCACCAGACGGCCTACATATTTGAACTGCCATAGTCAGTGTGTGCTTGTGTACTTGGGAGGGCGTGTGTGTATGTGTGAGTGTGTACACATGTATGCCTCTGTGTCTACATGTATATACACACACACACTTTTCTTTCTTTAGATATAAAAAGGTAAACACTAGGTGCTTTTGAATTTTTTTTTCCTTTATAGTTTGGGAAGGAGGTGGGATCCTTAATCTGGGCGTGAAAACAAAGTACCCTTTAAATACCGATACACAAACACACACACACACCCACAGAAGCGTGCAACGAGCCCAAATTTTGACAGAATAATACTTTTTGGTCCTCTCCAAAGAGACAATTTGTTGTACCCATGACTGTTGCCTGCAGAGAAAAAAAAGAGAAAAGGGAAAAAAAAAGAAAAAAGGAACTTCGTATAGTTGTCTTTTGTGAACTTTAAGGTTTTGAGAGAATCTTCAATTAAAGCATGGCAGATTCACCTGTAAATATTTAGCCTTGAGAGGCCGATGATGTAAAACAATTGTATTGATGGTTGTTTAACTCTTTTAATTTTTACAGTTACATCCAGCTGTTAGATATACAGGAAAAAAAAATAATTTGCTGGCTAGCTCTATTCATTTACGTTAGCGTTAATGCACATTTTTTAAAGGAGAGAAAAAAAACATGGTCTTGTTTTTACTACCTGCTAGATAATAGTGATAAAGAGGTGCTGGCATGCCTTACAGCACAGATCTGATTTTTTTAAATGTCCTGTACTAGTACATAAATCCAGTCATGCACTTTTTTTTCATACACTACAAGGGGATGTGTAATATCCGTGCTTCTTTTTTATCCTTAAACTATTGCCATACTTCAAGTAAGTGTCTTTTTTTAAAAAATTCACTTGTATAAAAATGGTCTGGTCAGTATAGGGCACAAATGCCAAACAAAAGTATTAGTGTTAACACAAAACTGCCAACTTTGCACAAGTTTCCAGAAAAGAAAATACAATTAGTCACTCAACATAACCACAGGCCAATTTGTCGGCCACCAGAAAACCGCTTTTAAAAAAAACACACACACACTCACTCGGTGATTCTTTCAAGTGCCGAATGTTATTACAATCAACATTGCATCCTTCTTGCTTATATGTTACGTTCCATAAAAGGAAAACAAAATTATGTGGTGTGAAATAGCCAAGGCATTTATTTTTTAGAGGCAGGATAATATTTCAGGATACAAAAGCCCAAATTAACTCACTATGGAACAAAGTTGAGTACAGTAAACACATTGAATACTCTTTCACAAGGACCTAACCTTTTATCCTTGAAAATGAAAGAAAAAGTCCAAGCCGGGCTGGTCTGTTGTGTGGCCGTCTAATTTGTTGCAGGGTCTGCAGTCCTGAGTCTCTACGATTCAGGCCTATTTGAGGGACAGAATCAAAAGGCACGGAACAGCGGCAGCATCGGTGCCTGGAAGCTTTGCAAACGTGTGCCGAACTTGAACTGAGCAACGCTCCCTTCTGAAAAGCCAGAGGAGGGGGGGTTTAAAACAGGATCTCTCACTGTTCAGTGTTTTGTGTTTCCCCCACACGATTTGTCAGAGAGAAACGAAAGCCAGCCTGAAACCAGGCAGTGGAGAGTGAAAGAGAGGAGGGAGAGGATTCCCCGAACCTGTTTTGTTTTGTTTTGTTTTGTTTCCG
Organism: Catagonus wagneri; assembly: GCA_004024745.2. Classification (NCBI taxonomy): domain Eukaryota; kingdom Metazoa; phylum Chordata; class Mammalia; order Artiodactyla; family Tayassuidae; genus Catagonus; species Catagonus wagneri. Next base: position 19,554,306 of record PVHT020000022.1, on the reverse strand, counting down.
ATGTTTACACGTGTTGCCTGAGCTGGTTAACCACATCGGCAGCCTCTGCTACCACAACATACTGACTAAATGATGATATTTACTCAAGTTCAGTCTGCAGCCAAAACCATTAGGGTGTGCAGCGCAGACTGGGTTTTGTTGTCTTGTTTTATTCTGTTTTGTTTTTAGGTTGGGGGGCTAGAGAGATAAACAAGGAATATTTTGTCAAACAGTACACGGTAATTTAAAGAGAATGTATTTCTTTGCTCCATGTAAGGGCCTCAGACATTTCTCTCATCAGTCTAGAAGTTAGAATGACCCTCTCCGTTTAAACTTTTAATGTCATTTCCATTTTCCATAGGTTTTGTCATTATTTTTTTTCTATGTTCACATCAGCATTCACTTCCGTTAAATTTGCCAAAGGAAACTGTTACTGTGTTTCTCTTGTTGTTATTCCTGTAGGAGTTGTTGTACCTCACAGTATTTATTGTTTCCAAAAATAAGCATCATTAGTTGAGGATTCAGTATTTGTGAAAATTTCAGAAACAATGTAGATTCTTCAAGATAAACTAGATGTGTCTAGGAGCTTTATCTTTTCATCTCCTTCAGAGGATGGGGTTCGTTTAATTCTTAATTCTTCATTTGTTCGACAGTGAGGAGAGACCAAAAGTATTTGCAGTACAAAAGCAAAGCAACTTTATCAAACACTATGACTCTTAAATGACCAATGTTTACGGTAAAAAAAAGCTGAGGAATTAGTGCTAACCGTTTTTGTTTTCTTGTACCTTTAAATCCCCCAAAGTCTTAATTGCTTTATTTTGCTGTTGTGTTAAATCGAACAGACAGATGTTTTCCTTTGTTTTATACCGTATGAGACTCTGTACAGTATGTTTGTGAAAGATGGAACTAGAATAATGAAAGTTTGTTTGCAAACATTTTGGTCCTCTTAGCGTTCTCTGTGTTGCGCTGTTGCCCCCGAATGATTTGATTGCAGAAGGGTGGAAAAAATATTTTTGATGTCCTAACAAAAGATTATGGGAACCCTTTGGAGGTGTGCGTAGACTGACACTTCTGTTTTATGAAAACATTTTTGGCAGTCGTTTATTTTAAAGTCACACTCTTGGTAGAGACACTAGAGCTCATCTTGTGCAAAATCAATGTTTAGTCTGTTTAATTTAATGTCAACTAAAAGGTCAAAAAGCCCTAGTGAGTGAATTACCTGTCAACAGGCCACATCAGCAAATGAACCAGGCTTAGAACAAATGTTTGTTACTCGCCGCAAAGCCAGTGGCTAGCCCGTTAGGACAGGTCCAGAAGTAATGAGATTCTTGAGGTAGGATTTCCCTTGCCTGAAGCAAGAGTGTAGCCCCCTGCTTTCTGTCGGAGAAACGATACCTTTGCTACTATTTCTGTGCCTCAGGTGCCCACGTGTTATGGTGGCCTTCAAAGTCGGTAAAGCATTTTCCAGCATAAAGCCTGTTTGCTTAAAAGGAAGGGGGAGGAGGGGGTGGGAGGGATCCACAGGATGTAGAATCATGAAATGTTCCTTTCTTCTAGCCTCGAAGGATGGCTCATTCTTGGGTGTGTGCCTGAGTGCAGAGTTTGGACTTAACTCTCCATCTACTTATAAGATGGTGATCCCGAGACTTATTTGCAAACAGGAAGGAGAAAGACAGCACTCAGATTTTAATCACTGAGACCTTCATTTGTGCCATTCATACTCATTTCTTTTTTCATAGGACTTTGCTATTGTGACACAGGCTCTGTCTAGCTGCATACATTCTTTGCCGGCCGAAAAGGACTTAGGGGATGCAGCTTTTCATCCAAGCAGCCTTGTCCCATTTGATTGATTTTAACCAGCATTTTGTCACAGGTACAACACTGGGCAGTATCATTAATGTGCATGTTCACTAGCTGGTGTGGAAATGTACTGACTTGGTCATTTGAAGCTACGTTTTTTAAATATCAGAAAGGCTTGATCCACTTTAGGGAGTATCTATGTGTTATGGGGCAGGGGGGACAACCCAGAGCAAGGATAAGGCTAGATCAGGTCAACCATTTGGTTTTTAAAATGTGATTAAAAGCGTGACATTGTTTTGCTGTTTACCTGTGTTGAAATAAGTCAATGCATTTCAAATCTTGGTCCAGCAGCCCAGTTCAACCTGATGCCTTTTAAAGGTTTCAAAGCGTTAATGTTTTCCTTCTCAATGTGACAGTCATCTCTCTTGAAATTGTTTTTAGCACAATGTGCCACTGTCTTTGTAGTGTGATTTCTTGGCCATGACTCTCCAGGGCCTTCTGGTAAGAGGAGAAAGGCCTTTAACTGGTTAACAGCCTGGTGTATACATTGCTCTTAAAAACAAAAACAAAAAAAAGGGTAAGCTTTGACTATATCAAGAATGGGCTGTTCCAGAAGCATTCTCCTCATTTTACTCAGGAGGAACCATGCACTCGGTTCCCACTGAATAAAAAGGGACCTTTTGTTCCCTTTGCCCTGTACACGCGCCTGATGTGTGCCAAGCAAATGAGAACGGGGGCCCTTGGCAATTAGAATGTAAAGAAGCCGGTAACCAGATAGAGATGGACATGCTGCTAACTGCTAACAGTTGACCTGAGCAGTCCTAACTTGTACTCGGTCTTTAGTGTTGGGTTAGGTTGACCCACAGAGTAAATAAAGTTCTGCTGTCACAAGACACGCTGTGGCTGCTGTCATAAGAAACAAAGCATCCGGAAGAAACTTTTCTTTGATGCTTTGGACACACGCCTTTTCTTGAACTTTTGAAAATAATGACACATTTTGGGTTTTTTTGAAATCACCTATATTCCCCCAAACTTGGAATATTTAGAGGATTTTGCTTTTCCCTCTCATTCTTTGTTTTTCCAACAGGAAGTGTCCAAATGAGTAAGGAGGGCATTAAAAGGCAGGTGCCCAAAAAATGGAGAGGATCAGTTTTTTCAAGCCAGGTAGAGGATACCAAGTAGAGGATTCATTCCTGCCCTGGTTTGAGGATAACTAGGCAAGAAGAGAGTGGATGCGCTAAAAGGGTTTGTCCAAGAGAAAAGTCTGGTACAGCTCAGCCTAGTGGGTGAGAGGAATCAAAGCAGAGCCCCCATGACTAGTTGCATCACTGAACCCAGTCTGAGGAGGAAGGGAAGAGGCGAGCAAGGGTGCTGCCTGGAATAGCTCTAGTCCCTTTTGGATCAGGGGAGCCAACCAGGGCCATTGCAGAGGTGGAGTTTCCTTTTTTTTTTTTTTTTTGCGGGAAGTGAGGCTAGAGTCCCTTAGGAAACAAAAAGATCCAGTGGCTCAATAAGTTCCTAGAAAAGGTCAGTGGTCAAACCGAACTCAGGTTGTGATGAGTGGAGCCGAAGTGTGCAGTAGTCAGCGCAGTCCTCTTCTCCCTGCATCTCTCCTGTCCCACCCCCTCAAGCCACAGCTTGCCTGAAGCTCTCCTGATCGAAATGCAAGCGCATTCACCTTCCTGCAAAGCATGAAAATAGCTTTTCTGTCTTCATAGTTGCCCTCCAAGCCGAACCGTGGGGGGGAGCCCTGCTCGTGTTGGCATTAAGGCCACATCTGCTCCGTCTTGAAACGCGTTTCCCTGTTTCCTATCGGTGGAGAGCCGCTCACTGTAAATGGTCATTTCCCATTAGTATTACGTAAATCCAGTTGTAAAAAGTAATTAGTCAGTTCATCCAATGTCACTCTTGCCCAGACAGCCCTCCTTTCCTGTGTCTTCCCATCATCATCATTCTTTCCACATCTGCACAAAATGGTGTTTGTGGTCACTCGGCAATAACTGGACATCGAATACTGTTTTATTGGCATTTGTTGAAAAATGCAAATGCCTGATAACAGGGTGTTTTTTTTTTTTTTTAAATAACCTAAGCATTTTTACAAGTACACTGAATTGGATCAACATTATTGTTCATTATAATGCTATCTATTTTTTTGAAGTAACGTACTGTAGTTGTCATAAAACTATCTTTATTCTTCTCCTCTGAAGTGTTGTTGTAAATTCATTTGACCTTTACTACAAAAAAAAAAAAAAATCTTTTCTATATAGAGTATCAAGACAAGGCTCAGTGTGTAACAAATAGGGGACCATTACAAAAGAGGAAGGGAAAAAGCCAGGCTGAGCAGCGAGAAGCTTCAGTTCAATTTCACCTCATATCTTTCTAATAACTTACTTGTCACTTTATTACCTTCCAGTAATGTGGGCGCTGCTGACAAGACTGTCACACTAAGAGCAGACAACACCCTGTCTGCTACGGCCCCAGCTCTCCTGGCTACTTACTGCCCTGGCCCTGAAGGGACACAAACTAATAGTGTGCTTTCCAGTTCAGCACTTGGCCATCAAATATAAAAGGATGCGTAATTGCCTGTTTATCCCTTGTGAAGGGGAAATTGAGTACAAGAGCTAGGCTTTCCCACTGAGTTTCCTGATGTGCACACACATCCAGTCAGTCTCTCTCCCCCCCAGCCCCCGTCTCTTTCTCTGCAACCCCCCCGCCCCGTCCTGCCTTTCTCCTTTCCCTCCCCTCCCAACACGCAAGCACATACACACATCCGCCAGACTGTATCTTTGGTAAGCCCACAACTGCCCCGAGGTGCCCTCTCCAGCTATTAAGTGGACACTAACAAGACTACTTCTTAAGTAAAGGGTCAGTAGAGAGATGCTGGCATTCTTTACATCTTTGGAAACTTTGAAGTATTGCAATTCCTTGCCCATGCATTTAGGGGGGTACTAGGGTGGCCCTATAATGAGCACAAAATTTCTGCAAGTCAGTGGCAAAAGTGGCATTAGATCACCCCATTTTCTGAAGGCGAAAGCATGATATTTTTCTACCGCTTCCAAAACTGCACATGTAAACGAATTGGTTGTGTGTGATGATCTTTTTTTTTTTTTTTTTAAGTTTTGGCATCCAGCGTTAGCCTAAACGTACACCCATGCATCTTGCCATGACACCCTCCAAATCCATAGCGCTAACAAGACAGATTAACCTTTGTTTTAACTGGACTGACAATCTGAAAAAATAATAAGGCATGGAAATTTTGACTTGACTCACTAAAACAGGGACCAACCTGAAAGGTCAGTTCTCCACTTTGGGACAATTTTAAGAACAAGAGTCTGAGCTTTACGAAATCAAGTGACAGAAGCTGCAAAAGATACAAAGGAAGATGACGTGAATGTGTTACATTCCCAAACACCTTGGGCCCAAATAATGTATTGGCTGCTATTTCCGTATACTGAACTGCTTGAAGGGGGTAAAAAATGGCTAAATGAAGTGCAAGATCTATGTCTGCATCTTCCTTGTGGAACCAGGGAATCCCATGCTTCCTTCTAACCCCCTGGCTGCAGGTCTCATAGAAGCTGTTGACCCTTGCTTCAAACAGTCACATTTCAAATGTACTCGTCAACCACATAAGACACGCGTGGGTGTCATCTTTGATGCAAACTTTGGAAAAGAGAGCAAAGTGGCAAATTTAGAGGCAGACGACTGAACGGGTTTGTGTTGACAAATCCATGCTAAATTCATTTCAGGAACCAATGTGAGGACCGGGAAGAAAAGCACTTTGAGCAGGGGTTTTTGGGGTCCAAGGAAAAGCAGCTGACCTGATGTTTTTTAGGTTCCCCTAGTCTGTATATATTACGATCACGTATCAAACATCTTTGTAGACGATTAATCAAAAATTCAGTTGCCAAAATTGCACAAACTCTGCGAACAAATGCTATCGCTCTTCCTGCTTTGAATAACAGGGATGCTGCAGGACAGTGCAAATTCTTTAAAGAAAAATGTTGAGCCTCAAGACTCTCTGAAGGGAGGGAAGACCAGAAAAGGGTATTTTCTCAAAAATGGAGAGAAGTAGATAATATAAGCATATATTTCTTGGAGAGAGAATCTAAGTGCTATACCAAGACTTTATAAGGCTTCCTGTTGCCAAATGTGATGCTGACATAATGCACAAGGAAGAGGGCAAATCACACCCTGATGAACCGGATGTGCCCACTTCTGTTATGGGGAGGAGACTAGGGACGCCCCGGACTGGGGGAGGGGAGGAAGCGCCCCGCCCCTCTCCCCCTGGGAATGTTTTCCACGTGATGGGCTGCCAGGGGGGAGGCGGTAAGAGCCCAGAGTCCTTGGTAGGCCCCCTCCAAGTTCACTGACCCGGCCCTGTGTCTGCACAAGCCTTTCCACGCTAGGAGACAAAGTGCCCACCCCCCGCCCGCCTGTGAATCGGCGCCATGCCCTTGGCCGTGAGAAGGACTGATGCACGAGGTACCAGGATCTTGACTCCCAGACAGTGTGCTGAGCTACTAGGTTCAGTTGAGATGTCTCAGCCAAGGTTGACTGTTTATTTTTTTTTTTCTTCATCTAGTACTTCCTTTGGAGCTTTTGGGCATGCCTTTGTACAGAGTCAAACATTCCTCTCATGGCCCCTCTTAATCCCCCCTGACTTTTCCACTGTCTTTACACTCCTGCCCTTCCTTCTTCTGAGAGCACCTGCCCCCTTTAAAAAATATATATATTTTCCGAAGCAAGAAGGTAGAACCCTCCCTCCTTCATCCGCATTTTGATCACTTTGGAAACATTTGTGTGTTCTCCCCTGTCCAGGGTTTACATTAACGTGAATTAAGTGAATGGGGTGTTGTAGGATTTTGTAGTAACCTGATAGGACCAAGACTTATAATATATGGTGCTCTCACTTCCCTGTTCAAACTTTGGTTCAGCTGCCCTACAGAGAAGTCTCACCCTTTTCCTCCCAGTGCCAGTATGAACAATGCAGGAGACCTGAACGTGGGTACCTGGGGGTCAGAGAGGCAAGGAAGATGGAGAAACCAGGAGAAGACTTTAGTGTGAGGCCACCCTGAGCCTTTCCCCAAAGGCAGAAGCTCGCCAGGGCTTTGGGAAAGAAAGTTCTCTGTTCTCTGCTGCGGATCATGAACTAGTCCTTGTAGAACTAGCAGGATCCTTCCCACAGCTGAGAGAACCTACGAACTTTCTTTTCCACCCCAAACTCACTGGTGAGTTTCCATAGCAAAAACAATCGACTCAACCTGCACATTGGCCAAAGGAAATTGAAGTTATCTTAAGGGAAAACAATTTTCCCCAAGATCTGGCCTCTCCCAACCCCAGAATTTTGGGGTTTATGCTTTTTGTTTGTTTCTTTCTGTTCTCATCTGCATCAGACCAGCCTCTTCTGCTCAGCCTGTCACAGAACCAAAGTCTGTACTACAGAAGGGAGCTGCACCAAGGGACGGGGACAGCTTGCATCGCCCTGATCTAATCATTGTGACGTCGGTAGCATCATAAATACTGTATGTACTTTGAACAAGGGTTTTGTTTTTGTTTTGTTTTTGTTTTGCTCTTTGGTTCGTTTTTATTAGTAGTCTAAGGGAATTCAAAGTTTTTATTTGCTATTTCCTTTGTTGTATTTTCTGTACTATAACTGTCTACAGTATGTCTTTTGCATAAAATGCATAAGGGTTTGGGGATGTAAATGGAATTTTATTCATATTTTGTCCAAATACCTCTTGTAATTTGTATCAGAATTCTTGTACAATTTTTATATTAAAGATTTATCAGTCACTGACCTCTTCTTACCTTCTTGATTTAAAGAACCCTCAACAAATTCCAAGAGACCTTCACAAAATCCACCTAGTAACATTTGAGCTCACATGGTGAGTCACCCTATGTCCGCACACTTGTTGGATAACTCCATCTCCTTTTTGGACTGAATCATGGTATTATTGAATACACTTTTTAGGAAGATCAAGGCAAAGCTGAGTCAGAGCTACAACGATGCTAGCTAGCCTGCCCCAATGGAGCCCAGCAAACACTGAGTCCTTCCTCACTAAAGCCATCCTTTTGGGGTTGCCTTTTTCAGTCTCTCTCCAGAATTTCTTTTCCCCAAGAAAGAGGAAAGGAGCTCTCCGGGCTCTTTCAAGGAAAGGTATCTTTGCACCTTAGCTTTCCATAAATAAATTTTCTTCCACCCCCACCCTGAGAAATTTGTGGACAGCGGTCAAAAGCATGATGACTATATATTTTTGTTTCAGACTAAATGCTTGTTTCAGGTTATAATCTCTTGACTGTTTTTCTACAGATTGTGTTTATTATCATCTAGAAATAAAACTAGCAGATGGAAAGATGTCATTGTCGGCGACATCGCCTCCTCCTGTCATATTGCTTGAGGCCAGTAGGAAGAAGCAGACCAGTGCTTCTCTCTCCGCATTATTTAATACTACCCCCATCTCTTAAGCCAATTCCAGCTGCAAATTAGACTAACCTCGACTATAACTTTTGCTAGAGTCGCCCTTCCAGTGTAGTATTTCCTCCTCTCCACCCCTGGAGCTACGTTTACCCAAATCTCCCCTCCTTGTACCACCCCCTTCTCCAGTTTCCTCTGGCCTATGACCCAGAGAAATGAGCTACCCAGACTCTCTAGCAATGCCCTTGGCTCCAGGCAAGAAGCTGGACAGGCTACTTGTACCGATGCTGCTGTCATCAGACACATGGTAAGGAACTGTAGAGCCAGCTCCAGAAACCACTGGCAGAGGGTCCCTCCCAAGGTAGCAAGGGTACCAGCCACACCCAGTCTTGATGGGGGCTCCCCCCATTGATTTCCTCTGAGCACCCACAGATGGTTTCGGGGTGAGGGCAAAGAAATGAAAGGTTAAACAATTTGGGGGGAAGTCAACCTCCACTGAGGCATGCAGTTATTAAATGTCACGGATGTGTTAGCGCGCCCCTGCAGGGAATCCAGGCATAATTATGATCTTTTCATCTGTCATAACATGTCTGTAATTGGCAAGCACACTCCCTCAAACAGCTCCCTCTCAAAAAAGGAAAGTTGTTTTAAATGTTATTAAATGGTGGAAATCCTCCTGTTTAGCGAAGAGGCACCCACGAAAGTCAGCTCCTGGCACAAAGCTAATCAGAGTTGCCTGGGTTGCGGCCAGTTGCTCTTCTGCCTGCTAGTCTGCCCCCTGTCAGTTGACAGTATGACAGTAGATTAAGTGCTACTAATTTAATAAAGCTGCTCTGAGGACGAGCCGATCTATCCATGAAGAGCAGAGAGGATCGCCGGGGCGGGGGTGCGAAGGGGCGGCTGAGAATATTGAATTGCCTCCAGTCATCCTGGGGCGGGGGGTGGGGGGAGGAAATCTATCGATCCTCTGTAAGGCGCAGTTATTTTTAGTCACCTGACTCTCAGGCACCCAATCATTACCCATATTCATCAGAGACATATAATGAACAGAGGTATTGATTAACCGGGGTAGCTGAAGAGAGTTCCCAACAGTGCTAGTTCACGTTGATAGGTCTCCAATGGGAACAGAGGCCACGCAGCCCTGGCACATAACTTACTCTCTTCTAGGTCTTTCCATCGATTTTATTTGGGGGAGGAGGGAGAGCCTTGCATACAGTGGTGTTCCCATGACCCTTTCCCTGAAACTTCCTGGGAAAAAAAAAAAAGAAAGAGAGAGAAAGAGAAAACCAACTGACTGCTGCAGTCAACAAGTGCACGGCTCTGCTCCAAGTTTCCTGCTTCTCTCCGGGCTGGCTGTCCTAACGCATCTCTGATTGCCGCGTGTGTTGTCTTGATTTACAGAAATGTGCTCGAAGCTGGGACATGCCAGTCAGAGCTCAGAGCCATCAGGCATACAAAGCCTTCCCTCCCCTAAAGATCAACATATGGCTTTGGGAAATTATCGTGTTAGGCTAATTGCACCAAGTTGGCATGGTAGGAACATAATGAGTCCCGATTTCAGCACGCTGACCCCAAACCCAGTGATGCCAGTGCAGAGTAACTTTCCAAGCATTTTGCCTCATGGCAGGAATCCTCATTGAGCTGCTGTTTGCAAAAAGCATTTGGTTAGATTTCTAGCGTGCGCCCTGAGCCGGTACTGCATGTTCCAATGGTACACGGGAGTTTGCTGTGCTGTTCAGGGGAGTGCTTGTCCTTCCAGAGAACTAGTTGTGACCCACATGCCATAACCATCAGAAGCCACATGCTGCCTGACAGGCGATACGCTGCATAAAATGCTGATAAGTAACTAGAAACCATTAAACCCCAGGGAGAAAAAAAATATATCTAAAGGATTAAGACAAGGATAGCTATAAAAAATAAACTCAAATGCATCATTAGAAACCAGAAATGCACAAAGTCCAACTGTCTGTCATTCACACTGGATATTAGCAACACTTGACTCGGATATTGATGAAATGCTGTAAGAACTTGAATCCACCCCTTAATTCATAAAGCCTAACTTCTTGCCTCTAGGCAAGTTGCTCTCTGCTCAAGTCTCTCCTTATCTGAGCCCAAGATTTCAATGACATTTAATTTCATTTGCCTCCGATTATTCTCACCAACATGCCTTAATTTGTCTTACCTTGGTCAGCAGATTTTCCATCTTCAGGTCCAGCCTCTCCTTGGACTTGGAGATTTTTGTATGTACCACCTGCCGCCTTTTCTTCACCCTTCTTTATTCTCTTCATCATCATGTTCAGTTCAATTACCGTTTTCTTGGCTGAAACCATTAAAAAAAAAAAAAACAGTTCAATACATTTTGATCCTCTGGGGTTTGACTGTACCTTGACTTCTTTCCAAATGTAAGAGCTTATGGGGGGAAAATATCAAAGGTTTCAATAATTTTAAACCTCGAGTTCTGTGCATGGTGCAGCAACTTCATGTTTTTTGGAATGCTCTTAAAATGGCCATAAGCAATTGAATTTGGAGGTTATCAGAGTTTGCAGCATGCGCTATGTGAGGTGGTTTAAAATTATTAGGCTACTTCCAGGTTTTTAGGAGATTCATTTTTACAAATGTAAGTGCTATTAACAATTCAACGCACTCTCATAATTCCCCATCTTTGTTCTTCCCTATAATCTCAATTTCAATTTTTCTTAGTTTTTGCTTAAGTGGAGAATTTCCTTCCAAAGTTTCACAAAGTCATTTGCAGGCTGAAAACAAGACACTTATTTGATTATTTTCAGATGTCACATGAATTGGTCTTCAGCAGAAAGTAATCCTGCAAGATGTTATGCATTATGCTTTCTGTTCTTTCAAAAACCACAAACCTGTGTGTTTGAAAATATGTCTCTTTCCAAAGCCCTCAGCCACACCCACAGAGCGCATATGTGAGAAGGGTTTCAAGCTCACAGGCAGAGATGCCTTTTCAAGGATTCAGCAAAGCCCACTCAATTCATAGGTCCACCATGAGAATAAGCAGAGAGGGAAAAAGAAAAAAACAGGGTGAAAGCCAGGAAGTTGTGCCTAGCAGGGAATTGGGTTCTCAACACTTTCAAGATGGGCTGTTTCTCTAGCCCTCACAGTTTGTGGCACGAAGTAGATGATCAAGGTGCATTCAAAGAATAAATGGGTACTGTAGATGGGGACTGGAGGTGGGGGGATGGACCCTTTGTTAAATGGCAAAGTCATAGCCAGCTTTAAGATTAAGCATAGGCAGTGACTGTCCCACTGCGTAGAGGGCAGGCATCAGCTATTTGGAGATTCTGAAAAGCAGACAGTAGCAGAAGCATTGAGGAAGACCACCAAGATTCAAAGCACTTCCTAAATGGCCTAGACTGCCATTTTTCCCTCCACATGCCTAAACTCATGGGAACTCATGGGAACCTGACCCCCAGGAGTGGTCCTCAGGGCTCCACAGAGCACTCTCCAGGGGAAGCCTGGAAGTCAAGGAGCCAGGAAGGAAACAGTGCTTTTCTTTCTTTTTTTGCAATTTTTTTTTTTAATGCCTACCTCCAGCCCAAGCAACCCCATGACAAAAGCAGCAGCAGTGGGTGGGAGCGGGAACCAGCAGATGCCTAAATTCTCTGAGAAGGAAGCGGCCCACATGGACTGGGAGAGCTGTTGTCCCAGAGGGTGGGCATACCCTTCTGCTTTTCTGTCTCAGTCTGTCCTCCCACTGCTTTGTCCTCGAGGTGAGCCCTGTCCCAGGAAGACAACGGTAGAGCACCAGGTTTCCACTGGCCTGAAAAGCCAAGGCTGGAGAATTCCAGGGAGACCATGGAGAGGAAGTTCTTGGGAAAGTAACCCCTTCGAATGAATTCCTGGGCTCACCCCTGTGGTGCGCATGCATGGATCTGAGTCTACACAGCAAAGACTGGCTACTGGCTGGTGCTCACGTGGGAAGGATCAAACAGAGCTTCAAGGGGTTTGAAGCTGAACTGACACCAGAACTAAGACCTACCAAAGGCTGGTTGGAACTTGCAACTTGAACTAAGGTTGAATGCCTGCTAAAATCATACTGACATTCTCCATAGCATTTAAAAGAGGCCCAGAATCTCATAATGTGTGTGGTAGGCAGACCTCTTGGTTTTTGTTTGTTTTTCAACCTTGGTAAAGAATACATAACAAAAATGTAACATGAACTGTTTTCAAGTGTACAGTTCGGTGGCAGTTAAACACTTTCACAATGTTGTGCAACCCTCACCGCCGTCCATCTCCAGAACTTTTCATCTTCCTCAACTGAAACTGTATCCATTAAATACTAAGTCTACATTAGCTCTCCTCCTGCACCATTCTACTTTCTACGTCTATGAATTTGAGCACTCAAGGCACCTCATCTAAACGAAATCATATATCTGTCCTCTTCTGACTGGCTTATTTCACTACGATAGTGTCCTCAGGTTTCATCCATGTTGTAGCATGTGTCAGGATTTCCTTCCTTTATGGCTGAATAATAGTCCATTGTGTGTACATACCACATTTTGTTTATCCATTCTTCTGCTAATAGGCAGTTGTATTGCTTCTACTAGTAGGCAGTAGCCAGACAAATACAGTCCCTCATGATTCTTTATACCTGTTTTCTTATCCTTGTGAGATCCCATCCCCTTGAGTGTGGGCTGGACCTAGTGACTTAATTTTAACAAACAGACTATAGTAAAAGTGTAACATATAGTCAGAATATAGCCTGAAATTTCTCAGCCTATGACGAACTAGGAAAATCTTTCACTTGGGAGAAGACAATCAATAGATTTTATTATCAAGATGACAAAACTGTTGTAATTATTTGAAAAGGACTTAAAATCAAGTATTATTTCAAGGTTCTAGCAATCCCACTCTTGGGCATATATCCAGACAAAACTTTCATTGAAAAAGATATATGTACCCCTATGTTCATCACCATGCTATTCACAATAGCCAAGACATAGAAACAACCTAAATATCCATCAACAGATGAATGGATTAAGAAGATGTGGTACATATACACAATGGAATAGTACTCAGCCATAAAAAAGATAAACTAATGCCATTTGCAGCAACAGAGATGGAACTAGAGATTCTCATACTAAGTGACATCAAAAAGAGACAGACAAGAGACCATATGATATCACTTATTTGTGGACTCTAAAACATGGCACAGATTTTCTTAGCTACAAAACAGAAGCAGAAAATGGTCAAGGAGAACAGACTCGTGGTTCCCGGCACGGAGTGGGGAGAGAGTGGAATGGACAGCCAGTTTGGAGTTTTTGAATACAAACTGTTACATTTGGAATGGATGAGCAGTGAAACCCTACTGTATGGCACAGGGAAATGTGTGTGATTGGGTCACTTAGCTGTACAACAGAAACTGAAGAAACATTGTAAATCAACTATACTATAAATAAATGAAGAAAGCTAGAAGATCTCATATAGCAAATAGAAGATACAATGAACCAAATGGAATTTTTAGAATTGAAAAATACGATTACTAAAATTAAAAATTTATTTTCAGCTTTATAGCAGCCTATACATGACAGAGGAAAGTCAGTGAACCTGAGTATAAGTCATCAGAAATTACCCAATCTGAACAACAGAGAAAAAAAATTAAACAGAACTTCAGGGACCGTGGGATATTAGCAAAACTTCTAATGTGTGTTATTGGAGTCCCAGAACTAGAGGAGAGAGATCAGTGGGAACAAAAGTATGTGAAAAACTGATCACTGGAAACATCATAAATTCAGCAAAAGATACAAACCTACAGATTCAAGAGGCTAAAACAAGATAAAGCTGAAGAAATGCACACCCAGACATATATAATCAAATTGCTTGAGTCCACAGATAAAGAAAACCTCAAAAACAAAAATAAACACGGGACCTAATTAAACTTAGAAGCTTTTTACAACAAAGGAAACCATAAACAAAATGAAAAGGCAACCCACAGAATGGGAGAAAGTATTCATAAATGAAGCAACCAACAAGGAATTAATAGATAAAATATACCAAGAACTTATGCAGCTCAATAAGAAAAAAAAAAACACACAAACCCAATCAAAAAATGGACAAAAGATCTAAATAGGCCTTTCTCCAAAAAAGACATACAGATAGCCAAAGAACACATGAAAAGATGCTCAACATCATTAATTGTTAGAAAACTGCAAATCACAACTACAATAAGGTATCATTTCACACAGGTCAGAATGGCCATCATCAAAGTCTACAAACAGTAAATACTGGAGAGGGTGTGGAGAAAATGGAACCTCCTACGATATTGGTGGGAATGTAATGTAGCTGGTTCAACAGCTATAGAAAACAGTGTAGAGGTGCCTCAAAAAACTAAAAATAGAACTACAGTATGATCCAGCAATCCTACTCCTGGGCATATATCTGAAGAAAACCATCATTCAAAAGATACATGCACCCCAGTGTTCACTGCAGTACCATTTACAATAGACGAGACATGGAAGCAACTAAGTGTCCATTGACAGAGGAATGAATAAAATTATGTTATATACATATGATGGAATATTACACAGCCATAAAAAGAATGAAATAATGCCATATGCAGCAACATGGATGGACCTAGAGATTATCATACTAAATTGAAGACAGAGACAAATATGATGTCACTGATATGTGGAATCTAAAAAAACGATACAAATGAACTTATTTACAAAACAGAAACTGACTCACAGACTTTGAAAATGAACTTACGGTTTCCAAAGGGGAAAGGCAATAGGGAGGGATGGACTGGGGTTGGGACTGGCATATGCACACTGTCGTATACAGAATGGATGGTCAATGGGGACCTGCTGTATGGCACAGAGAATTCTACTCAATATTCTGTGATAACTATACGGGAAAAGAGTATGAAAAAGAATGGATATGTGTCTATGTATAACTGAGTCATTTTACTGTACAGCAGAAATTATTACAGTGTCGCTGTAAATAAATTATATTTCAATAAATTTTTTAATGAAAACAAAGAAAATCCCCAAAAGAAAAACCCTAAGAAAAAAGCTAAATTACTTATAGGGGAACAGAGGGAGTGACTGTCTTTTTTCATCAGAAATCAAGAAAGCCAGAAAGAAGTGGAACAACATTTTACAAGTATTGAAAGAAAATGTCAACCCAGATTTCTTAATCCTGGAAACATATTCTTGAGGAATGAATATGAATTAGTCATTCCCGGACTGAGTAATTCTGAATCCCCATCCCCAGTAGATATAAAACAACTGCTAAAGGAAATTCTTTAGAAAGAAAGGATAACACCCTCCCCCCCAACACCAAAGCTGGAACTTGAAGAAGGAAGGAAGAGCAACAGAAATTAACTAGATGGGCAGAAACAATAAATGATTTTTCACCTGTGAATTTGGTGATGGTTTGAAAGCAAAAAATATAGTATTGTCTGGTGGTGCTTTCAATGTATGTAGATGTAATATATAAAACAAACATGACCTGAGGTTATAGCACATATGACTTTATTTAGATGACATTCTCAAGACAAAACTGTAGCAGTAGAGAGTAGATAAGTGGTTGCTAGGGCTTGCAGGGGCGGAGGTTGGGACTACAGAGAGATGGCAGGAAGGAGGTTTTGGAGTGATGAAGCATCACTGTATCCCATTTGCAGTGGTAGCCCTTGTACTGAAGTTGGTAGAATACAGAGAAAAAGTCACTTCTCCTATCCATTAATTTTAAAAACAAAAACAGGAAGTAGAATTAGGTCCCCTGGTACTTTGATTTCAGAGAGCGGAATCTGTCTTCCCCTCCCTGTCATCCCTCATTTTGAAAAGACACACCCTGTGCTCTTCCTTTTTGCTTTCACAGGAAGTGTCCTTAAGAGAGGGTAGAGTCTTTGCCATCATCATGATGAGGCTTAAAATAAAACCCTATGGAGTTCCCGTCGTGGTGCAGTGGTTAACGAATCCGACTAGGATCCCTGGCCTTGCTCAGTGGGTTAAGGATCCGGCGTTGCCATGAGCTGTGGTGTAGATTACAGATGCGGCTCGGATCCTGTGTTGCTGTGGCTGCGGCGAAGGCCAGTGGCTACAGCTCCGATTAGACCCCTAGCCTGAGAACCTCCACGTGCCGCGGGTGTGGCCCTATAATGACAAAAGGCAAAATAAATAAATAAATAAATAATAGTAAAACCCAATGGAGGAAACTCATTGACTGAAATTCACCTTTTAAGGGTTTTTTGGCTTATTTACGTCAGTGTGTTTGCTAGAAGAGAGCCTGAAAAAGAGGGCACAAGACATTTTGACAGGAGGTGCCACCCATGAATACATAAAAGATTGGTCCGGAGTTAGCCAAGAGCCTTCATGTCGATAGACATGTCTTGGAGAGCACTTCAGACAGCTGCCATGGAGAAGGACAGGGGCAGGATTTTTTCTATATTACCCATCTTTCCCTGCAGTCTTTCCCTCTAGCAAAGCCAGCAGCTCCTAATTCCTGACCAGGGCACTAGAGCACCTGCCTTTGCTGATGGGAAACTCGGTATCCCCACCTACTCCCTCCTCTTCCACACGTGCATACAGGATGCGGGGCTAATGGGCAACAAGGGGGCAGGTACAAAGAATATCTTCGATGTTATGTCCACACTGGCAAGTCCACGGACTAGGCACTTTTTCAAAGTGGAGAAGAGAACCCAGCCAAAGAGAGTGACAAAAGTAAGGAGAGAACCAGACTTGAGACAGGGAGGTTAGAAGTGTCAAAGATTAAGTGGTCGGCCATATGAAACACTCCAGAGAATAGGGTAAGGGGAAAACTAGGAAGCATTTGGTGATTTGGCGATTAGGGAAACCATTCAGACTTTAGCGCAAACAGGGCATAACCTCTTTTTTTTTGGGGGGGGGCTTTTCTAGGGCCTCACCCGCGGCATTTGGAGGTTCCCAGGCTAGGGGTCTAACAGGAGCCGTAGCTGCCGGCCTTCACCACAGCCACAGCAACGCGGGATCCAAGACGCATCTGCAACCTACACCACAGCTCACGGCAATGCTGGATCCTTAACCCACTGAGCAAGGCCAGGGATCGAACCTGCAACCTCATGATTCCTAGTCGGAATCGTTAACCACTGAGCCATGACGGGAACTCCGACATAGCCTCAACTTATGCCTCACAGTGCCCCCCACGTCCAGCTTTCCTTGTGGTTCAAACTGCTCCACCCTTGGCTCTGACACCAGAAAGCCATGCTAGGTTGACTTCTGCGGGACAGTGGCCAGAGACTGACCAGGCATGGGTGACTACCCAAGGGCAGCCCATTTAGATGCTTGCAAGTGATGTATGAGGAGGTCTGGTACAAAGCAAACATAATAATTAGTTATTTGAACCAGCTTGGTCCAGGATTTGGACTCTGAGGTATAAAGCAGATTGAGCAGTTGGATGTTAGAAAACATTAGTTCTAATGTGAGCAGAGAAGAAGAGCCAAATTGACATAGGCTACGAATGCTGAGAGAAAGAGATGATAAAGAAGCGGGTCTCTACAGCTGCCCTGAACTGCAGGAAAGCTTGGATCACAAAGCGTAGATGGAGTTCCTGTAGTTAGCTCAG
Organism: Catagonus wagneri; assembly: GCA_004024745.2. NCBI lineage: Eukaryota > Metazoa > Chordata > Mammalia > Artiodactyla > Tayassuidae > Catagonus > Catagonus wagneri. The sequence continues at coordinate 19,536,548 of PVHT020000022.1, read as the reverse complement.
GGGTTAAGGAACCTGACTAGTATCCATGAGGACATGGGTTCGATCCCTGGCCTTGCTCAGTGGGTTAAGGATCCGGCATTGCTGTGAGCTGTGGTGTAGGTCACAGACGTGGCTCAGATCCCATGTTGCTGTGGCTGTGGCCTAGGCTGGCAGCTGCAGCTCCGATGTGACCTCTAGCCTGAGAACTTCCATATGCTGTGGGTGCCATCCTAAAAAGACAACAAACAAAAAATACATGTGGGCTTTAATAGGAAACTTGGTGCCAAAGGGAAGAAAACTTGTGTTAGGTCACAAAGGAGGGTCCAGGGTGGGCAAAGGAGGGTCAAGGGTGGGTGGGTGGTGTGCGGTTACTAAAAAGGACAGACTCAACCATGAAGGAGAATGTGAAGAATGCTGCCTCATTTAAGTCCCGAGTCTCAATCTAGCCCCACAGTCGGCAGCGGGGGCTGGGATGGGGATGGGAGCCTGCAGAATATGCTTTGCTACAATAATCTAAGGCATACAGAAATGCCTAGAGATGACCTGCTAGTGGACACAGGAGCTACTGTATATTCAGAGTGATTAGAGTGGGTGGAAGGAAGAGCACCACCTACGAGTCTGACCCGTGCTCGAGGCTCCCTTCTAAGAACTTTGCCAACCTTTCCTCATGTTTGCCCATATCACACCTGTAGGATAAACATGACCTGCCTTTACACTGGAGAATCTAAGGCTCAAGGAAGTTAAGTAACAAAGACCACTGGAACTTGACCCTGAACTCGGACCTTGTGGTCTGAAGCCCTGCTCTTCCCCCTTCCATCCTTTCTCCTGCTCATGAACCTTGTACACCTATCAATACACAGGCAAATTTTTGTTGAGGGAGTTCCCATCCTGGCTCAGTAGTAATGAATCTGACTAGTATCCGTGAGGACGTGGGTTTCATCCCTGGCCTTGTTCAGTGTGTTAAGGATCCCGTGTTGCCTTGAGCTGCAGTGTAGGTCACAGATGCGGCTCGGATCCTTCATTGCTGTAGCTGTGGTGGAGGTCAGCAGCTGTAGCTCTGATTCGACCCCTAGCCTGGGAACTTCCATATGCCATGGGTTTGGCCCTAAAAACAAACAAACAAACAAACAAACAAAGCCTTTTTTTGTTGTTGAGTTCCTTTGGGTGTGGCTAAGAGTAAAACAAAGAAGATTTCAATATAGTTGAGAAATAAATAAAAATATGTATAATATGATAAGTGATAGTTCATAGTAGGCCAGTTGGGGTCCAATCGGTAAAACAAAAAATTCGCTGTATTTCAACAGAGAGGATTTGATACAGTGAACTGGTTAAATGGGTGTTGGAAGCCTGAAAAAGGGAAAGGAGAATATTGAGGGAAGACCGATAATAGCTACCAGCCCTAGAGTTTAGGGGACAAAAGGAAGGGTTTGGGTTATCAGAACCTCGAAGTGCAGAGGAGAATTCTATTGATCTGGGGCTTAGACCTCGGAGAAAGTACAGGCTGCTGGTGTCCCAGCAGCATGGTACCTCACGGAGCTGAGTCTCAGACCAGAGGAGGAAGGCTGCCTGTCAGAGCTTTTATCTCGGGAGCTTGAAGAAAGGGGTGGCCTTAAGAACTATGGTTCATATTTCTTTCTTTTTATTTCTCTTTATAGGCCTGCACCTGTGGCATATGGAAGTTCCCAGGCTAGGGGTTGAATCGGAGCTGCAGCTGCTGGCCTATGCCACAGCCACAGCAACGCAGGATCCGAGCCGCGTCTGCAACCTTCACCACAGCTCATGGCAACGCTGGATCCTTAACCCACCGAGCAAGGCCAGAGATTAAACCTGAATCTTCATGGCCGGGTTCTTAACCCACATGCCACAATGGGAACTCCAAGGTTCGTATTTCTGAGGAGAGGGCATTGCTTGGCTACAGGTGGCACTTGCGAGGTGGTGTGAGAAAGCTGGTTCTGGGAATGGGGAAAGGAGCTGGAAGTCAGAGCCAACCTCTACTGCCTGAAGGCAACACTGACGGAAAGGGCAGGCACACAGGAAGGAGCAAGTCCATTTTCTTTCCCTCCTGCCTTCTAATCTCCCTGGAATAACCACTATTGGCAACATCTAACAGGGAGCCAACTGGCAAAGGAGAAATGGAGTTGGCAGAGCTCCAGTCTCAGCATCCCAGAGCGAATCGAAAAGAGTGTGTTTAGAGTGGAAAGACAATAGCACAGGAAGCAACATATGCTAATTGGCGAACAAGGTGTGGAAGGCCAGGATGGGGGGCAGAAGTCATCCTGAGGGCTGTGGGGGTTGAGGGAGGCCCAACAGAAGAGGCAGGACTTGGGCTGAACTCTAAGTATTGGCTGAGAAAGGATCAGGGAGTCCATGAGCTAAGGCAGAGCTACGGGACACCTGCGGTGTGTCTGGGGGCAGACTGGAAGCAGGAGATCAAGATGGAAAAATGGGTTTAAGGATGTTTTTAAATTAAAATAAACAAGTAAATGTCAGCATCACTTTTACGGAACGTGTTACCTAGAAGAATGAGGGTTTTGGTATTCATCTGTTTAAAACAATAGAGCTGAGCAGTGAAGAAGACCCCTTCTTCTTTTTGAATTTTTTTTATTAAAGTATAGTTGATTTACAATGTTGTGCCAATTTCTGCTGTATAGCAAAGTGACCTGGTCATATATATGTGTTTGTGTGTGTATATATATATTCTTTTTCTCGTATTATCTTCCATCATGGCCTATTCCAAGAGAATGGATATAATTCCCTGTGCTATACAGTAGGACCTCATCGCTTATCCATTCTAAATGTAATAGTTTGCATCTATTCATTCCAAACTCCCAGTCTATCCCACCCCCTTCTAATGATTCCCTTCTTTTGATGATTAACTCATTGTATAGAATATAGAAGTTACAGCAGTAGAGCAAGTTTTAAGAATCTTGACTTTTGAAGTCTAATTATCCAGGCCAGTGGTTTGTGTGTGTGTATGTGTGCATATTTCTTACTGCAAGAACAATTTTTCCAAACACAATGTTAGGTAAAACATTGCAAATAGATGGAAGCAGAGCTTTTCTGGGAGTGTCAGAGCTTTTCCTACTTGGTCTCTTCTTTTTGCCACTGCAGGGGACTTTGAGATAAGTATTAAAAACTGAAACTCAGTTTGCCAACCAGTGATCTAAATGAATTCCCCCATTTTATAGATGGTGACACTAAGGTTCAGAAAGTTTATTGGTCACTCCACGAATTAGTGCTAGATTGTGATTACAACACAGGTCTTTTGATATCCATTCCAAGACCATTTCCATTACTGCTGGAGGAGTCATATAATTTATTGACTAAGCTGGGGTACATTTTAGAGTGAAGGAGCACACTAAAAATTATTGATAGGCACGAACAAATCCACCAAAATAGTAACCTGAGACTGTCCTGAGCAACCTAGAACATCTGGTCACCCTAATGAAACATTACTGCATTTTTTAATACTTCCTAACTCAAGATTACACTGGTCCTCACCTGCTAACAAAGCCCTTCCCACTTTTATTTTTTGATCTCCAGTGCCTCTCAATCTAATGAGTCCACAGAAACCAAGACTGACCTGGGCCCCTCCCAGGCTTTTCTATCCAATATCTTTTAGTGTAAATTGCCTTGATACTTTTCCAGACTTTCATTTGTACAGGGGTAACAGGGCCTTGGGCAATGATCACCTGGTGATCAGAAATTGAATTGAGGAAATGTTTTGACTGACTGAAATCCTTATAGTATCGGTCAGGTTTTTAATTGAAAGCAACAGAGAATGATTGACTTATTCATATATAAAAGATGTGCCAGATACTACTGGGTAGCTCACTGAATTGTTAAGAAGACTGGATCGCTAAGCCCAGGAAGCAGACAGGCACAAGAGAGAATAAAAGTAAGCAAACAATCAAAATCATAGCACAGAACTAGTCCAGTGACAATTTGGATAATGTCACCAGCACTGGGCATTGGATACTGCAGCTGGCACTGCTGCCCTGAAGACCCAGAATGACTTCTCCATTGATCCTGCTTCTTTGCATAACCAGCTTTCAATTCAGAGAGTACAAGTGGGTTAATGGATTGGCCAATTCCAGGCCATCCCTGTTAATCTAGTCTTTTCAAGCTTTTACAGTGGGGGGGGGAGGAGGAGGCATTCTGTCCATGATCCTATACTTTTGTTCGCAAAAGTTTGCTGCCCTTCCCTGGAGGGTGGGAGGGGATTATACTTTGCTGTCTCTGACATCTGGCTTGACCAGTAAAATATGATCAGAACTGATACTGGTTATGTTCAAGTGAAAGCATTAAGAACCAGTGGCGGGGTGGGGGGGTTGCGACAAGATGGCAGAGGAGTAAGAGGTCGCACTCACCCTCTCCCAAAAACACATCAAAAAAACACATCTAAATGTGAAACAGCTTGCACAAAACATCAACTGAATGCTGGCAGAAGAACTTAAATCTCCAAAAAGGGCAAGAAACCCTTGACATAACTGGGTAGAACAACAGAAAAAAAACAAAAAGAGAGAGAGAGAGAAGGAATCAGGACAGCACCAGCACTCCAGGGAGGGAGCTGTGAAGGAGAAAAGGAACCCACACCCTGGGAAGCCACCTAGCCGATGGAAAGATCAGCAGAGCTGGAGGGACCTCAAACCCCAAGAAAAGATCAGCAGCTGGACTGAGAACAGCAAAGTGGAGCGAGAGCCTCACAGATCATCTGAACCCTGGCACAGACACCACAGCCTGAGATGCTTGGGAGGGGGCTGGGAGCTGAGATTTAGGCTCTGGGAGGTCAGTCCCTGGGAGAGGGCCGGGATTGGTGGTGTGGAGATAGCATAGGGGGCTAGGGAGCAGTGCGCCGTGGTCAGGGGGGGCTATACTCTATGGGCTGCGGAGTGGAACGCCAGGACAGAGGGAACCTGGGAGAAGGTCTGGGCCCCCAGGAGAGGCAAGGCTCCATTGTTGGGCAGGAGGAGAGGAGGAGGGGCTGACCACTATAGGAAGCACCTTGAACCAGTGCAGGGGGCAGGGTGAATCAAGTGCAAACCACGGTAGCCGGAGGCTGCTTGCTAGACCACTGTTGCCCCGGCATCTTCTGGATACACACTGCCTGGGCCGCGCAAACCAGAAGCCCATTGCTAGCCTGCTGTGGATCAGGTGTCTCTGGGCACAGCTCACCCACAATGGGAAGCAGCTTGCTAGATGGCAGCAGACCAGGCTTCCTGGGGCTTAGACTGCCCACAACACGGAGGCGGCTTGCTTGTCTTCAGTGGTCTGACATCTCCGGCGCAACCACCCATAAGACTTTTGCTCCTATACCAGAGATTGGGCACTTCTTACACAGGCTACTGGTAATCAGGTACCTCTAGTGTGGGCTAAGGGCATCAGGGAGCTAAGTGCGATATGGGGCCTACCAAGCACTAGACACTGTCAATATCACTCCTCTGGGAACACACCTGCCCTGCAGCTGCCAATGCCAAACCCTCAGGGCAGCGCCCAGACACTTGTACGCTGTCCCCTTCCAAGTCCATACAACTAGGTACAGCTGGTACAGCATCTCCTTTGTGGTCTAAGTGGGACAGCATGCATCCTGGTGGCCTGCAGGGGGCGGGAGCAAACCATCACAGTTATCCCTGACACCAGAGGAGGGCGTGGCCCACTGCCACAGGGGACACCTGAACAAAAATCACTTGCAGCCCCAACCACCTCAGAAGGCACCACAGAAAAGGACATTACAATGGAACACCACCCACTGTTGCTCTTGCTTCCCCAGGAGCACATCTGCTCTGCAGCTGCCACTGCCAAACATTCTGGGCAGCGCTCAGATGCTTGTCCCTTCCCAGGAACCTGTAACTAAGAGCACATTCTATAGGGACTAAGCAGATGAGGCACTTCCTGCATGGTCTACAGGAGGCATAGGCAAACCACCAGAGTTAACTCTGGCTCCAGAGAGGGGAATGACATGTTACCACTAGGAGTCCATGAATAGGCACCACCTGCAGCCCCAGTCACCTCAAGGACACTACAGAGGAGAGCATTGGGACTGAACACCACTTGTAGGTGTTCTTACACTCCTGGGAACACACCAACCCCACTGCTCCCACTGCTAAGTAGATCTCTATCACTTCCCAGGACACTACAACTAGGAACAACCTGTACAGCACCTACGATGTGGGCTAAGTGAGATGGGTTGCTTCATGCATGGCCTACAGGTGGAGGGGCCAAAGCACCACAGTTATCACTGGCTCTAGATA
>PVHT020000022.1:19517635-19529318 GCA_004024745.2 Catagonus wagneri | reverse complement strand
CTCCATGAGGCTATCAGCTCATTTCTCTACAGAAACACTATAGGCCAGAAGGGAGTGGCAAGATACATTTAAAGTGTTGAAAGGAAAAAAATTTGCAACCTAGAATTCTCTACCCAGCAACAATATCATTTAAAATAGAAGGGAAAAATAAAGAATTTCTCCATCAAACAAAAGCTTAAAGAGTACAGCAATACTAAACTCTTTCTAAAAGAAATGCTGAAAGGGTTCCTATAAAAAAAAGTAAAAAGTAAGAAATAGAATGGAGGAAAACATAAATGGAAAGCAATCATTCAAATAAGCCAGCATACAGATCTAAATATGAACATGCTAATAAATGAATGAATTAAATAAAAAGACAACAAAATCATACATTATGGGGAGGGAAAATAAGGAAATATAGACTCTTTGCTTTAACTTAAAAAAATCTTTTTTAATTTTGTGTTTGAGCCTATATGGCTATCAGGCTACAGCAAGCAGATATAAGAAGGTGTTAACATACTTAAAAAACAGGGCAACCACAAATCAAAACGGAACATCACATCCATAAATACTGAAAAGAAAAACACTGAAGAGGAAAATAAATGGAAACCATCTAACCAAAAAAAGAAAAGAAAAGAGAAACATAGAATTAACTGGAAAACAAGGTCTAAAATGGCAATAAATACATATCTATCAATAATCACCTTAAATGTCAGTGGACTGGATGCTCCAATCAAAAGACACAGAGTGGCAGACTGGATAAAAAAGCAAAAACCTACAATCTGCTGCCTACAAGAAACTCACCTTAGGGCAAAGGACACAGATAGTTTGAAAGTGAGGGGATGGGAAAAGAAATTTCATGCCAATGGACAAGAAAGAAAAGCAGGAGTGGCAACACTCATATCAGACAAAACAGACTTTAAGATGAAGGCCATAAAGAAAGAAAGGAGGACACTATTTAATTGTTAAAGGATCCATTCAAGAAAAGGATATCACCAATATATATCATCAATATATATGCCCCTAATATAGGAGAACCCAAGTACCTACAACAAGTACTATCAGACATAAAAGGAGAAACAGATGAGAATACAATATTAGTAGGAGACTTTAACACTCCACACACATCAATGGACAGATCCTCTAGGCAGAAAATTAGTCAGGCAACAGAGATCCTAAATGACACAATAGAAGAGTTAGACCTAACTGAATATTCAGGACATTACAACCAAAAAAGTCAGACTACACATTCTTCTCAAGTGCACATGGAACATTCTCAAGGATCAGTCACATACTGGGGCACAAAGCAAACCCCAACAAATTTAAGAGTATAGAAATTATTTCAAGTATCTTCTCTAACCATAAAGGCATGAAACTAGAAATCAACCACAGAAAAGGAAATGAGAAAAAACACACTACGTGAAGACTAAACAACATGCTACTAAAAAACGAATGGGTCAATGATGAAATCAAGAAGGAAATTAAAAAATACCTCGAGACAAATGATAATGAAGACACAACCACTCCAAATCTAGGGGATGCCACAAAAGCAGTGCTCAGAGGGAAATTCATAGCAATACAGGCATTCCTCAAAAAAAGAAGAAAAATCTCAAGTTGACAACTTAACCCAGCACCAAAATGAATTACAAAAAGAACAACAAAAACACTCTAAAGTCAGCAGAAGGAAGGAAATCATAAAGATCAGAGAGGAAATCAATAAAATAGAGATTCAAAAAACCATAGAAAAAAATCAATAAAACCCAGAGCTGGTTCTTTGAAAAGGTAAACAAAATTGACAAACCTCTGGCTAGACTCAGGAAGAAGAGGAGAGAAAAAACCCAAATAAAATAAGAAATGAAAAAGGAAAAGTCACAATGGATATTACGGAAATACAAAAAACCATGAGGGAATACTATGAACAACTGTATGCCAACAAATTTGACAGCCTAAAAGAAATGGACAACTTCTAGAGACTTACATCCTGCCAAAACTGAATCAAGAAGAAATAGATCAACTGAACAGACCAATCACTAGAAATGAAATTGAGTATGTCATCAAAACACTCCCTACAAATAAAAGTCCAGGACCAGATGGCTTCACACGTGAATTCTACCAAACATACAAAGAGGAACTCATACCCATCCTCCTTAAATTTTCCAAAAGGTTGAAGAAGAAGGAACACTCCCAAAGATATTCTATGATGCCAAAATCACCTTAATTCCAAAACTAAAGACACCATGAAAAAGAAAACTATAGGCCAATATCTTTGATGAATATAGATGCAAAATTCTCAACAAAATTCTAGCCAACTGAATCCAACAACATATAAAAAAGATCACACACCACGACCGGGCAGGATTCATCCCACATGCACAAGGATGGTTCAACATATGCAAATCAATCAACATCATACACCATATTAACAAAAGAAAAGCCTAAAACCACATGATCATCTCAATAGATGCAGAAAAAGCATTTGACAAAGTCCAACATCCATTCATGATCAAAACTTTTACCAAAGTGGGTATAGAGGGAACATTCCTTAACATAATAAAAGCCATTTACAATAAACTCACAGCAAATTTAATACTCAGTGGAGAAAAGTATTCCCACTAAAATCTGGAACAAGACAAGTATGCCCACTCTCACCACTCTTACTCACATAGTATTAGAAGTCCTAGCTACAGCAATCAGACAAACAAAAGAAATAAAAGGTATCCAAACAGGAGGAGAAGAAGTAAAACTTTCACTCTATACAGATGACATGATACTATATATAGTAAACCCCAAGGACTCAACCCCAAAATTACTTGAAGTGATCAACAAATTCAGTAAAGTAGCAGGATATAAGGTTAACCTTCAGAAACCAATGGCTCTTCTTCTTCTTCTCCTTCTCCTTCTTCTTTTTTTTCTGTCTTTTTGCCTTACCTAGGGCTGCACCTGTGGCATATGGAGGTTCCCAGGCTAGGGGTCTAACAGGAGCTGTAGCTGCTGGCCTTCACCACAGCCACAGCAATGCAGGATCCGAGCTGCGTACGCAACCTACACTACAGCTCACGGCAACGCTGGATCCTTAACCCACAGAGCAAGGCCAGGGATCGAAGCCACAACTTCATGGTTCCCAGTCGGATTCGTTAACCGCTGAGCCACAAAGGGAACTCCTCAATCGCACTTCTGTATAGTAACAATGAAATATTAGAAAAGGAATACCAAAACACTTTAGCTTTTAAAATAGCACTCCAAAAAAATCAAATACCTGGGAATAAATCTGACCAAGGAGGTGAAAGACTTATATGCAGAGAACTACAAAACATTAATTAAGGAGACAAAAGACTATATAAAGAAATGGAAAGATATTCCATGCTCATGGGCCGGAAAAATTAATATTGTAAAAATGGCCAAAGCAATCCTCAAATTCAATGCAATCCCTATCAAATTACCCATGACATTCTTCACAGAACTAGAACAAACAATCCAAACATTTATATGGAACCACAAAAGACCCAGAATTGCCAAAGCAATTCTGAGGAACAAAAACCAAGTAGGAGGCATAACTCTCCCAGACTTCAGGCAGTATTACAGGGTCACAGTTATCAAGACAGTGTGGAACTGGTACCAAAACAGACATACGGAAAAATGGAACAGAATAGAGAACCCAGAAATAAACCCAGACACCTACGGTCAATTGATCTTTGACAAAGGAGGCAAGAACATAAAAAGGGAAAAGGACAGTCTTTTCAGTAAGTATTGCTGGGAAACCTGGACAGCTGCATGCAAATCAATGAAACTAGAACACACTCTCACACCATGCACACAAATAAATTCAAAATGGCTTAAATACTTAAATATAAGACAAGATACCATTAAACTCCTGGAAGAAAACATTGCCAAAACATTCTCTGACATCAACCTTACCAATGTTTTCTCAGGTCAGTCTCCCAAAGCCACAGAAATAAGAACAAAGACAAACAAATGGGACCTAATCAAGCTGACAAGTTTTGCACAGCAAAGGAAACCAAAAAGAAAACTAAAAGACAACTTACAGGATGGGAGAAAAGAGTGTCAAATGATGCAATGGACAAGGGCTTAATCTCTGAAATATACAAACAACTGATACAACTCAACAAGCAAAACAGCAAATAACCCAATTGGAAAATGGGCAAAAGACCTGAATAGACATTTCTCCAAAAAGGATATGCAGATGGGCAACAAGCACATGAAAAAATGCTCAACATCACTGATGATTAGAGAAATGCAACTCAAAACTACCACAAGATACCACCTCACTCTAGTCAGAATGGCCATCATTAATAAGTCCACAAACAACAAATGTTGGAGGGGCTGTGGAGAAAAGGGAAACCTCCTGCACTGTTGGTGGGAATGTAAGCTGGTACAACCACTATGGAAAACAGTATGGAGGTACCTTAGAAAACTATACATAGAGTTACCATATGACCCAGCAATCCCACTCTTGGGCATATATCCGGACAAAAATCTCCTTGAAAAAGACACTTGCACACACATGTTCACTGCAGCACTATTCACATAGCCAAGACATGGAAACAACCCAAATGTCCATCGACAGATGATTGGATTAGGAAGATGTGTATATATACACATTGGAATACTACTCAGTCATAAAAAAACAATGAAACAATGCCATTTGCAGCAACATGGATGGAATTAGAGACCCTCATACTGAGTGAAGTAAGTCACAAAGAAAAAGACAAATACCATATGATATCACTTATATCTGGAATCTAATATACTGCACAAATGAACCTTTCTACAGAAAAGAAAATCAAGGACTTGGAGAACATACTTGTGGTTGCCAAGAGGGTGGGGAGGGAGTGGGATAGTATGGGATTCTTGGGTTAACAGTTGTAAACTATTGCCTTTGGGATAGAAAAGCAAGGAGATCCTGCTGTATAGCACCAGGAACTATGTCTAATCACTTGTGATGAATCCATATATGTAAGTATACCCGGGTCACCACTCTGTGCAGTTGGAAAATTGACAGAAATCTGTAAACCAGCTATAATGGAAAAATTAAAATAAAATAAAAAATAAAAGTGCTAAATTCCAAAAAAAAAGAGAACTGGTGTGTACTTTGCTGTATGTTTTCTGTTTCAAGAGCAGCAATATTCAAGATCAGCCAAGATGGCAGAATATAAAGACCCTGAGCTCCCCTCCTCCCACAAGAGCACCAAAATCACAAGTATTTGCAGATGAAAAAGACGGGAACCTACCAGACAAGATAGTCTACAATTAAACAATGGGAGTTCCCATCATGGCTCAGTGGTTAATGAATCCGACTAGGAACCATGAGGTTGCAGGTTCAATCCCTGGCCTTGCTCAGTGGGTTAAGGATCCAGCGTTGCAGTGAGCTGTAGTGTAGGTTGCAGATGCAGCTTGGATTCCATGTTGCTATGGCTGTGGCATAGGATGGTGGCTACAGCTCTGATAAGACCCCTAGCCTGAGAACCTCCATGTGCTGCAAGTGCAGCCCTAGGAAAAAGGAAAAAAGACAAAAAAAAAAAAAAAGACATAAAGAAGGAACCACATTGTGATGGGTGGGAGGGGTGAACTTGCTAGATAATCAAGTCCATACCCCTGCTTGGGTGACCCACACACTGGAGAATTATTATATTGCAGAGGTTCTCCCACAGGTGTAAGAGTTTGAGCTCCACATCAGGCTTCCTAGCCTGATAGTCCAGCACCAGGAAGATAAGCCCTCAGAGCATTTGGTTTTGAAGGCTACAGGGCTTAATTTCAGGAGTCCCAAAGGACTGAGGAAAATAGAGCTTTTACTTTTAGAGGGTGCACACAAAATTTCAAATGCTCTGAGACCCTGAGCAAAAGCAGTAATCTGATAGAAGCCTAGGCCAGCCCTAAATATTCTTGGAGAATATCCTGGAGAGGCAGGGGTATGCTACAGATCACCCTGGGGACATAGATACTGAAGCAGCTTTTATTGGGAGCTTTCTATACCACATGGATGCTGGTGCTGATGGGCACTGTTATAAAATCTCTCCCTAGGAGTTCCCATCATGGCTCAGTGGAAAAGAATCTGACTAGCATCCATGAGGATTCAGGCTCGATCCCTGGCCTTTCTCAGTGGGTTAAGGATCCAGCATTGCTATGAGCTATAGCGTAGGTCAAAAACATGGCTCAGACCCCACATTGCTGTGACTGTGGTATAGGCTGGTAGCTACAGCTCTGTTTGGAACCTCCATATTTAGGGTGGATACAGCCCTAAAAAGACCAAAAAAAAAATCTTCTTTTAGATTATTAGCACCCAGACCTAGCCCCACCTGACAGCCTCTAACCACCAGTGCTAGTAGCCTAAGGCTAAGCAGCTAACTATATGGGGACAAAGCCCCACCCATCGGCAGACAGGCTGCAAAAAGACATCCTGAACCCACAGTCACCTATAGACACAGCTCCATTCAACAGTTATTCTGCCCTCCAGGAAACCTCCACTAGCCTCTGGAAAAGCCTCACCAGGAAGCAGACCCCAGATGGAAGAAAAATACAAGCCCACAGTCTACACACCCAGTCTGCCCACAATAGGCCAGACCCTATCCTAGGACCAGCTGGGTCCCTACACCTTCCCACTAGCAGGCCAATACAACCTTTGAGAGACTCCAGACCCCATACCCAACTGTGTTAGAAAATCCCCTACAAGCAGTTATTTTATATTTGCTCTGGGATCCATGAACTCTGTAGCCAGATTACAGGATCTGGCTCTGCCTGTCAGCAGGCTGGCACTAACCCTAGGACCTGGCTTCATCTACCCAGGTGCCTACCTATGGGTGGGCAACAGCCCCAGAGCCTTATGGACTCTGATTCTGTCCACCAGTAAGCCAGCACTAGGCTCAGAGCCCTCTCGGGTTTTGCACTTAGATGCCTTGTGACCAGGCCACATGAACCAGCAGCTGGCAGCCTCCACACAACAAAAGATCTAGAAACCAACAATATTAGCTGCCAACCAAGCCTACCAAACTTCCTACTTAGTAATATGGCCACAGCAGAATATATCCATATATCCCTCATAGGAGGAAACCCTTGAGCATAGAGCTTGGGTGACAAGAAGGGGGTGCATTACTCAGATGCACAGGATGTCTCTGACAGAAGGCCACTTCTCCGAGGTTGCAAAGCATAACTAACCTACCAGATACATAAAAATACAAATAGCAACTTGGGTAAAATGAGGCAGCAGAGGAACATGGTTCAGATGAAGGAAAGGATAAAAACCCCAGAAGAAGAACAACATGAAGTGGAAATAGGAAATCTACCTGAGAAAGAGCTCAGGGTAATCATCTTAAAGATGAGCAAAGAACTAAGGACAAGACTGGATGCACAGAGTGAAAAGGCAGGAGTTTTAAAAAACATTCAGAAAATACAAAGCACAACCAGAGATGAAAAGTACAATAACTGAAATGAAAAATACACTAGAAGTAATCAATAGTAGGAATGATACAGAGGAAAGGATCAGAAAGCTGGAAGAGAGAGTAGTGGAAATTACTGCTGCTGAACAGAAAAAATAAAAAAGAATTAAAGACAGTTTAAGAGAACACTGGGACAACATCAAGCACACAAGTCTTCACATTATATGGGTCCCAGAAATAGAAAAGAGAGATTAAAAAGGTCCTGAGAAACTATTTGAAGAGATAATAACTGAAAATGTCCCTAACCTGGGAAAGCAAGCAGTCACCCAAATCCAGGAAGCAAAGAAAATCCCATACAGGATTAAGCAAAGGAGGAACACATCAAGACACCTTATACTTAAAATGAAAATAAAATAAAGAGACAGAGAAAATATTAAAAAGCAGCAAAGGAAAAGCTGCAAATAACATACAGTGGAACTCCCATAAGGCTATCAGCTCCTTTTTCAGCAGAAACTCTGAAGGCCAGAAAGGAATGCCATGACATATTTAAAGTGATGAAAGGTAAAAAAAAAAAAAAAAAAAACCTACAACCAAGAATATCCTACTCAGCAAGGTTCTCATTCAGATTTGATGGAGAAATCAAAAGCTTTACAAACAAGCAAAAGATAAAAGAGTTTGGCATCATCAAACCAGCTTTAAAACAAATGCTAAAGAAACTTCTCTAGGTGGAAAAGAAAAGGCCACTAGAAACTTGAAAATTATGAATGGGAAAGCTCACTGGTGAAGGCAAATACACAGTAAAGACAGGAAATCATCCACACACAAAATTTGTAGCAAGGTTAAAAGACAAAAGCAGTAAAAATCATCTGTATCCACAATAAACAGTAAAGGGATACACAAAACAATTAGATATAAAAACAATAAAACAATAATAATGATTGGAGGAGAACACAGAGTGTTTAAAATGAATTTGAATTTGAAATAAACAGATCAGCAACACACATATACATATGAGAGAGAGGGACTGTTATACTAAAACATCAGGGTAACCAGAAACCAAAAATCTATAGTAGATATACATACACACAAGAAAGAAAGGAATCCAAACATAACACTAAAGATAGTCATAAAATCAAAAGAGAAGAGAACGAAAAAAGAGGAAAGTACCATAAAAAAATCCAAAACAACTAACAAAATGGCAGTGAGAACATATGTGTCCATAATTACTTTAAATATAAATGGACTAAATGCAACCAAAATATATACTCTTACTGAATGGATACAAAAGCAATACCCATATATGTGCTGCCTACAAGAGACCCACTTTAGATCTAGACACATATTCAGACGACAAGTGTAGGGATGGAAAAAGGTATTCCATACAAATGGAAATCAAAAGAGAACCAGAGTACCAAGGGAGTTCCCTTTGTGGCTCAGGGGAAATGAATCTGACTAGTATCCATGAGGATGCAGGTTTGATCTCTGGCCTTGCTCAGTGGGTTAACGATCTGGCATTACCGTGAGGTGTGGTGTATGTCACAGATGTGGCTCAAATCTGGCATTGCTGTGGCTGTGGCATAGGCCAGCAGCTACAGATCTGATTTGACCCATAGCCTTGGAACCTCCAAATGTCACAGGTGCAGCCCTAAAAATAAAATAAAAATAAAAATAACAAAGAAAGCCAGAGTATCAATCCTTATATCAACAAAATAGATTTTGAAATAAAGGCTGTTCTAAGAAACAAAGGAAGACATTATACAATAATCAAGGGATCAATCCAAGAGGATGTAACAATTGTAGTATATATGCACTCAACATAGGAACAAATAAATATATAGGCAAGAGGAGACTGGAGGCAAGATGGCAGAGGAGTAAGAGGTCACGCTCACCCCCTCCCACAAACACATCAAAAAAACACATCTAAATATAAAACAACTTGGACAAAGCATCAACTGAATGCTGCAGAACTTAAACCTCCAAAAAACTGCAAGAAACACTTGACATAACTGGGCAGGACAACAGAAAGGAAAAAAATAGAGAAAGAGAGTGAGAGAAAAGGAAGCAGGACAGCACCAGCACTCCAGGGAGGAAGCTGTGAAGGAGAAAAGGAACCCACACCCTGGGAAGCCACCTAGCCAATGGAAGGATCAGCCGAGCTGGAGGGACCTCAAAGTCTGAGAAAAATGCAGCAGCTGGACTGAGAATGGCAAAGGGGAGTTAGAGCCGCACACACAGATCATCTGAACCCCGGCACAGACACCACAGCCTGAGGTGCTTGGGTGGGGGCTGGGAGCTGAGACTTAGGCTCCAGAAGTTAGTCCCTGGAGAGAGCTGGGGTTGGTGGTGTGGAGAGAGCCTAGGTGGCTAGGGAGCAGTGCGCCATGGGTGGGAGAGCGATACTCTATGGGCTGGGGAGGGGAACACCAGGACAGAGGGAACTGGGGAGGTCTGGTCCCACAGGAGAGGCAAGCCTCCCTTGTTGGGGAGGAGGAGAGGAAGAGGGACTGACCACTATAGGAAGCACCTTGAACCAGCGCGCGGAGGGTGGGGCAGATTGGTGCAGCCCTCCAGCAGCCTGAGAATAGCTGGTGGAGGGCAGAGGGGCTCAAGTGCCGAGAGCTGGTCGGATTAAGCGCAAAACTCCAGCAGCCACTGGAGGGAACCTTGCAAAGGGTGGGGAGACCCAAGAGCAAACCGCAGCAGCCAGATAGCTGAGGCTGCCTGCTAGATCACTGTTGCCCTGGTGTCTTCTGGACACACCCTGCATGGGCCACGTGACCAGAAAGCACTTGCGAGGCTGCTGTGGCTCAGAGCACAATTCACTGGCGACAGGAAATAGCTTGCTTGACCGCGGTAGACCAGGCTTCTTGGGGCACAGACCGCCTACAACACTGAGACCGCTTGCTTGTCCGCAGTGGCCCTTCATCTCTGGAGCAACCATCCATAAGACTTTTGTTCCTATATCAGAGATTGAGCACTTCTTGTGCAGACTACCAGTGACCAGGCATCTCTAGCATGGGCTAGGAGCATTAGGGGGCTAAGTGCGACATGGGGACTGCCAAGCACCAGAGACTGTTGCTATCACTACCCTGGAAATGCACCTGCCCTGAAGCTGCTTGCCAAACCCTCAGGGCAGCACCCACTTATTTGCTGTCCTCTCCCAAGTCCATACAACTAGGTGCAGTGGGTGCAGCATCTCCTGTGTGGTCTAAGTGGGACAGGGTGCTTCCTGGTAGTCTGCAGGGGGTGGGAGCAAACCGCTGCAGTTATCCCTGACTCCAGAGGAGGGCATGACCCACTGCCACAGGAGACACCCGAACAAAAATCAATAGCAGCCCCAACCACATCAGAGCACACCATAGAGAAGGACATTAAGACATAATACCACGTGCTGTCTCTCTTGCTCCCCTTGGAGCACACCTGTCATTGCCAAATATTCTGGGCAATGCCCAGATGCTTGTCCCTTCCCAGGAACCTGAAACTAAGAGCTCCTAGTGCAGCACATCCTTTAAGAGACAAGAAGGACAAGGTACTTCCTGCATGGTCTACAGGAGGCAGAGGCAAACTACAACAGTTATCTCTGGCTCCAGAGATGGGAATGACATGCTACCACTAGGAGTCCATTAACAGGCACCACCTGCAGCCCCAGTCACCTCAAGGGCACTACAGAGGAGGGCACTGGGACTGAGCACCTCTTGTGGGTGTTCCTGCACTCCTGGGAACACACCCTACCCTGCTGCTCCCACAGCTAAGTGCTCTGGGCAGTACCCATATGCCTGATCTCTATCACTTCCCAGGACCCTGCAACCAGGAACAACATGTACAACACCTCTTTTGTGGACTGAGATGGGTTGCTTCATACATGGTCTACAGGTGGAGGGGGCAAACCATCACAGTTATCTCTGGTTCTAGAGACGATCATGGCCTGCAACCACTAGGAGTCCCTGAAAAGGTACCACCTGCAGTTCCAATCACCTCAGAGGAGGGCTTTGCAATTTAACTCTAGCCATTGTGGCTCTCACTCCCCTGGGATCTCATACATCCTGCTGCTGCTACTGCCAATTGCTCTGAACACCTGTTAAATCTGCCCAGATCTCATTACCACTTCCCAGGGCCCTGCAACTAGGAGTAGCCAGTGCCACCTTCCTGCAGGTCCTTGCTGCTGTTGAGAGCCCAGAGACCAAGCACCAACTGCTGGCCCATTCCATCACTCCATTCTCTCTGAAAACACATGGAGCACCTTGGAGATAACAGCCTGCTCACACCAAAGAAAGACACACCAAATATTCAGACTCCCACACCAAAAATAAATA